>OX457029.1:51522341-51798341 GCA_949752745.1 Protula sp. h YS-2021 | reverse complement strand
GGCGGTGGTGGTGGAGACGGTGGTGCTGGTGGTGGAGACGGCGGTGGTGCTGGTGGTGGTGGAGACGGCAGTGGTGGTGGCGGAGGCAGCGGCGGGGATGGTGGTGGCAGTAGTGGTGGTGGTGGAGACGGTGGTGGCAATGGTGGAGATGGCGGCGGTAGGGGTGGAGGCAGCGGCGGTGGTGGTGGAGACGGCGGCGGAGATTGTTATGCCATACACCGAGGCATTAAATGGGCATTCATAACTAAAATCAGGCAACGTGTTTCTATCTTCTTCCCTCAAATTGCAAGCAAATTTTTTCAATAAAATCTCGTTAACCCCAGTTAATAACGTAATGGAACGGAAACGGACAAGCTTGAAATAAAAATAAATTCACTTTGCTAACAATGCTACGCTTTTCCTGATGGCATTCACGCGACATCATACTGTTCCCCACTTATAAATAAGTGGTTCCCTCAAGATAACATCGTTCCCTCAAGTGTGTCGTTCCCTCTAGAAGCTAAATCGCACCCCCCCCCCCCCACCCCCTGATAATAAGTCGTTTCCTCAAGACAAATCTTTCCCTCGACATATTAACTCATTTCTTTATGACGTCCCCTCAAAACAACATATCGTTCCCTCAAAAGACCACGCCGTTCCCTTTATAGAGACTAATTGGTTCCCACCGTATATAAAATGATTCGTTACATTCAGTTAAAACTTTGTGTGGACTGGTTCCACTTAATTTGTGTGGACTGGTTCCACTTAATTCGCCGCGTGATGATGTGTATAAGACGATTCTCTCAACTTCCTTTTTGGGAAGTATCTCAAGGATATGGGTCATTAAGCAGTTCTGATGGCTCATATAGGACATGTTTGCACGTCTTCTTGATGCTCCCGTCCCCATCCGCCTGTTCAGAACAGTTAATGCGATTGCAGCACAATTCCCAAGCACCTTTTACCGCTATTGTTTAATTCTAGTCGTTTAAAGTGAAAAAGTCTTGAATCTCGTCCAAAAATCGACGTTGAATAGACTTCGGATTCAAAACAAAAAAGACAACGTCCTTGCCCTATCGCTTACCAAAAATGGTAGCCATGACAGGTCACTCTGAAAACAGAGCAAAACGAGAACGTAAAACATGAGAATTTCTAGATTACGCAAGTTATTTTTCCACCTACTTTTGGAAAATATTCATGTAAATCGATTTCACATATGTCTTGCCTGACGGGATGACCTAAGGGTGGAGGTGCTGTGACGGAGGGGTGACCACGCTATGATTGTAACTATCTTGATGGTGATTCTAGACAACTATTTATGCAACGCCAGGAGATAGACATTGTTTCAACTTCCATTTTCAACCCATCCACAACGTTGATTAGACGTCGGATAATCAACGCCTATACAATATCGGAGGGTAGACATTGTTTCGATTTCCATAAAGAATCAAAACTCGACGTTGATCCGATGTCGGATACGACGTCTATCCAACATTGATCCAACGTCACAATGTTTATTAAGTTTCGTTATTTTATACGGTGTACTTCAAATTTAAGTTTGATTATTCACTTTCTGCAAAACCTGCAGTAAGCATAAATGTAAATTGCCTACGGATTCCGGGATAGTATTCCTACTTCAGATCATACCATTTAGATATATTACGCAAACTGAAGAAATATCCAAACTAAATACATAGATTTACATATTTGAAAGCGTGCCAGAAGGATATATAGCTGCAGCTACAGGAAGTTGTTTATTTGTTTAGCTTGATATGCATACATATTTATCTAACGAGCCATTTAACGAGCCATTTAATTTTTTTCTTTATTTTTGTATTTTTTCGCCAATTGTTTTTTTTTTTTGGCGAAATCAGATCAGGTAGTCTGATTCTACCTTGCATCTTTATGGCTTAAGATTCCCTTTTCATTTTTTATTTCAGTGACCAAATCAAGAACGAGAAATGAAAATCTTAACAAATGAGGCCCGGTTTATTCGCCTGCCCTTGTTGAAAAGTGGCCCCATGCTTGATCGTACAATGACTAATAAGGCCAATCCCAAGTCACGAACGCTTTACACTGAGGCCGGTTTCCAAACGGTAAATAACCACACACATTTCTAAATGAATTATTTACAGCTGTTTGTTACTTAACACTTGTGTAAAAATTAGCTGGTTTAATGTCCAAGGAGATATCCAAAAAGATGTGCTTCAGTTATGTTCATATTGGCTGTTTTATAGATATCGAGCATGTATTTTGAAATATATAAAATCAATTAGTGATGTTAAAAACTTAATATAGGCTGATTTAAAGAAATCAAGTAAAGATTTCTCAAAACTGAATTGGCGAATAAACTTTTAAAAAAATAAAAATAAAATCAACTTTTTGGCTAACCTTAAGTTAACCCATAAGGTTGACATATTTCCGAAATAAAATGAACAAAGTTTTAGTGACCAGGTAGATTTTTCTTCGCAACACTGCCATTAGTAGCACTAAATCATCAAACATTTGAGAATAGCTTTTTTTGTACTAACTAGGGCATATTAATATGTCGTTTTATTTCGTAAAACGAGCCTTTAGCATGGCTCGAGTTAAAGTATAATTCGCGTTCACCACTTTAGTTGGGTTTCCCTTCCGGTTTATATCTTACACGCAATAGACAAAAAACTTCATCTGTTACAGATCGAACAGTCATATCCAGCCATCTTCTCAAGAGCCAATCAGAAGTGAGGAAATACATTGTATTATGTCACTGCTGTAATGAGGCATTCCCTTTCGGCCCACCCGAGAGGTGCAAAGACACTCGGGTTGGAGGAAGGAGGGTGGGGTTGAGAAGCTAAAAGTGGAGGAGACGAATCACACTTCTACTCGTAAAAGCTCGTTTTGCGAAATAAAACGACGGTTTTACTTCGCACAAGCTGCGAATTTGCTCATCTCTACTTTTAGTCCGGAGCAGGGGAGCCTGCCATTCTGGACTGCTCGAAAAAGATCGCGAACTAGACAGAATTCCGCTACATAGCGGAATTAGCCCACTTGCAGAAACCATTACAGAAAATATTTGTATTAAATCATGACAAAAAACCTCGAAATCTCGCAGTACTCCTTCTTTATCTGTGCTTCGATCCAGCTTCCGGTTTTTGGCTTTGACCATGACCAAGGAGGTCAAGGTCACCAAGGCACCTCTTACATATCGTCTTTTACACATAAGGGTCGCAAATAAGCTGAAAATCGCCCTATCTCTAACCGTTTCCGAGATAATAGTCAACTTCCGGGGTTTGACCTTGACCGTGACCCAGAAGGTCAAGGTTACCTAGGTACCTCTTATGTAACGTTGTTTAGACCCAAAGGGTCGAAAATGAGCTCAAAATCGCTCTATCTCTAACCGTTTTCGAGATAAGTCGGCCTGTCGTTAACGGCGCGTGAAGTCACGTGACCTTTGACCTTGACCCTCAAGGTCAAGATTAGTGATGAAAGGTTACCCCCTATAGAGTGCTTTATATGTATTCAAACTTGAATTTGAGCACATTCATGGCTACATTTCGTGATTAATAGGCGTTTCAAAAAATATTTTGACCTCACTTTGACCTTGACCTCTGAGGTTCAAGGTAAAAAATTTTGCACATTTGACGACAACTCATTGCCCTCCATGTCTCTGCCACATGCCGACTTTCTACGACAAACTCTGTAGGAGGAGTTTTCTGGAAACTACTGTGAGGTAAAAAATACTTTGACCTCAATTTGACTTTGACCTTGAAAGTCAAGGTCAAAACATTTGCGGATTTGACGACTTCTCCTCACTCTCTATCACTGTGCCAAATTTCATCGCCCTATGTCAAATAGCGTAGGAGGAGTTTTCCGGAAACCTCCGTGACGGAAAAAAAGAGAAGAAGAAAAGGAAAAAAAACAGGCAGAAATTTCGAGAAAAACTACAACCTTATACCCATTTGCAAACGAAGTTTGCAAGTGGGAATTACGCTAGAACACGTTACAGTCCGTTAACGAAATCACGGCAGGAGTGCGTTGATTAATTCAAAATAAAAGACGAAAAACTCAGTTCTACTTTTTAGTGATGCTTCTGGCACTGGATCGGAGGGTAGGGTTCATTCACGAGCCAAAAACACTGCACAATTATCCATAAAAATAATAATAAAATGTAACAAATGAGCGGGTTATCTGATTACATTGCATGCCAACAAACTGACTGACGCTGAGTGATCCTGTCAACCCCTCCTTCCTCCCACTTCATTGATATCAAACACCGATTACACGACGATACAAGAACAGGTTTGCAATAAAATCAAGTTTTTGTTAAAAATATCACACATACAATTGTGAATCCAATGAATTCGCCAAAGAAAGACACAAGAGTGGCAAATCTTTGCGCTTGCAACTATCCAGACCGGAAATGGCTTCTTTAGGCTATCCAGACCACTCGGAGCTCCAGCTAACTGTGACAACCTTAAGAGCAGGTGGCCAGCTGCCTGCCCACATCTGACCTTGAAAATATATTCCTCACCCCGAAGGGACGTTTGAATTTCCACTCTCCCTGGAAGGGTGGAAAGGTACCCCTTCGCTTAATATCTGGGGCTGGCACCACCAACTGAGGGACATGGAACTTCCTGAAATACTTGCAGTTTGGCTTGCGGCGACCGACCTTGATACAAAGCCTACGTTACTTTTCTCGGTAATGGTTTGTAGTGTAGTCGACCTAGGAGCACTGTCTTTTCGGTTGCTACTAATAGCCTAGAAAACACTCCATGGGTTGCGAACTCACCTTCTGGTCCGCGAGGGTACCTTGAATATGACAGGCGATTTCGAAGCCTCGTCGCTGTCCCAGGAGGTCTTGTTTATTGGGTCAATTCTGACTTTTTTTAGTGACCACAACCCCTAAATGGGTGACTTTCTTGACTAGTTGTAGGTTTGTTAGAGAGCTTCCTGTCTGTACAGGTGTACCAGGAACCAGTCGTCCGGATGATGGGATACTAACATACCTTGCAGCCGTGCCCATGCGTTCAGTACTTTATGACCTTCACAAACACGTATGGGGCCGTGGAAAGACTGACGGAAGAGCCAGAAACCATGAGCGTTCTCTGATTGATGGGTAGGGATGTAGATATGCGTAGCAGAGATACCCTCTTTCATAGTCTCTTTTATGACCTGGGCCGTGTCCATCTGGGCTGAGGTCGTTTAGGGTCGTGAGGTCAATAAGCAGTCTCCAATCTCGATAAGGCTGGTTGATAGGCTGTGACTAGGCTTTCCGGTGTTTGGCAGAGGAAGGAGGAGGACGGCTTTTGTCCATTCTTGAGGGGGAGAGCATGGTCGTACTACCCGACGCGATGCCTCCATTTGCTCCCAATATTGCCAAATAGTACCTAGCTTTTTGCCTACGGACAGGAAGGTGTTGCAAGAAAGTCAATTTTCCAAATCCTTTGAGTTTAGAAAAGTATCGCTTGGAGACGAGACCTCGGTCTCCGAACGGTTCTTTTATTGGCTGCAACCTGTACTGCGACCGTTGGATGACTTGGCAAGCTTCGGCGGAGGAGACTGCATCTGGGATCTGGTCATTTTTTTCCTAAGACGACCGTTAGGACCCCCTGCGCTCCAGCACTCTTGTCATCTGAGGAGCGATAGGAGGACTGCTGGGCTTAGCAGTGCGTTGAAACCGTTATAGCATCCGCCCCTAACTAACATTCATCCGCTTGAATTCATTTAATCCAAACAGCACAGTGTTGGTGATGCGATCGCTTGTGACCAATGCGACCGATACAAGTCCTGTTGAGGTAGTGTTGCCTTTAGAGATGAAAGCGGATCCTCGTGTACACGGTACCGTGTCGTGTCTTGCCATTACACGGATCCAAAACCCATTACACGATACACGAACTGCTTCGCGAGCTCTGAGCCAAACGAAACCAATGTGATGCTCAGTGACTGTGGCGCTGTATCATAACAGCTCGCCCCTCCCCGTGTAATTTTTGATCCAGGGCACTGTCTTTCACAGCGTGTATTGTCAGTAAGGGTTGTCGTCTGCTCGGGACCTCAGTACCACTAGTGGTACTGAGGTCCCGAAGTGGCACTGAGGACCCGGTGGCACTGAGGTCCCGACAAATTTTTCATATGAACTCCCCGTCCCCGTTCCCGCCCCGCCCCCATCTTTAATTGTATGTTAAAATCACTGCTTCTTCCGCCCCCTCCTTGCCACCCCGTTAGGCGACGCCGTCATTGGTGGCATGGGATCTTTTATCTTCTTGTATTCCCACTGTCCCGCCCCCCCCCCCCCCCCCACCATCACCCAATATGTTTCTCTCAATTTCTCACAGTTTTTTTCCATAAAATATATACAAATACACATGCCTATTCACAAAAGGTTGAAGAAAAAAAGATGCGAAATTTCTCTTTTTGGCATATATATATATATATATATATATATATATATATATATATATATATATATATATATATATATATATATATATATATATATATAGCGTCCACCCCTCCACCCCACCCCTCCAACAAAGACAAATTGCGTTTTTTTCCCCTTTTCCATCGGCTTTGCAATTATTAAAGCCTTGAAGCGCTTCATCAAAGCAGCACTATGAGCAGCATTGACGTTTTCACACGGCATGTTTTTGTTCACTCTTTTTATGCATTCTACCTATCGGTATTGATGCACTGAGACGTGCATTTTTCGAGTATGTGCCATTTTAGCCAATATAGCCTAAATTGGCTAAATTGGGTGCATTTTTTAATTGTTTTCCATAAAATATATACAAATACATATGTCTATTCATAAAATTAAAATAAGCGAAGTTTCCCTTTTTGGCATCGGAGGAGGGGGGGAGAACGGGGAAGAGGGGGGCTAACATGCAATTTATCTTTTTGGCGTGAGAGGGAGGGAATATATATATATGGGGGCGGGGGACATAAAAAAATTTTCGATTGTTAATTTTCAAAATGCTTCTTCTCCCACAATTTTGAGCGGATTCCTTCATAAATTTGTAAGATTTTTCTGCAGCCGTGTTTTGCAATATGACCACTTTCTGGCGACCATACAAGCCTACTGATACGTGATTTACTAGATCTCGGTTGGTCACAACGTCCCTGGACATTCTTGCTTTATTTTCATTTTGCATGTTAGATTTGTCATGTTTGAGAGTGAAAATAAACCATTATAACAATAACTAGACCGAATTTCGCTACACGTAGCGAAATAGCACCCACTTGCAGGGCAGAGACACAACATATTTGGTCAAAGACACATTTTTCAGTGTTTCGACATAATTGTCCGCTTCCGGATTATTATCTTGAACGAGGCCATCGAAGTGAATATAATGCAACCTCATTTGGGCATAAATAAATCAAATTCAGTTTTCTAACCGTTTTTGAGATACTGGTCAACTTACATTTTTTACCTTGACCATGATGGAGGAGGTCAAGATCACCGAGGTATCTCTTATATAACGTCTTTAAGGCCCAAAGGGTCTAAAATAAGCTCAAAATCGCTCTATCTCTAACCGTTTTCGAGATAATAGTCAACTTCCGGTTTTTGACCTTGACCGTGACCCGGAAGGTCAAAGTCACCGAGGCATCTCTTATGTAACGTTGTTTAGGCCCAAAGGGTCGAAAATGAGCTCAAAATCGTTCTATCTCTAACCGTTTTCGAGTTGAGTCGGCCTGCCGTTAAGGACGAGTGCAGTCACGTGACCTTTGACCTTGACCCCCAAGGTCAAGGATAGTGATGAAAGTTTACCCTTTAGTGAGTACGTTTTATGCATTTACACTGGAATTTGAGCACCTTTATGGCTAGTTTTCGTGATTAATAGGTGTTTGCAAAAATATTTTGACCTCAATTTGACTTTGACCTCTGAGGTTCAAGGTCAAAAAATTTTACGGATTTGACGACAACTCATTATCCTCTATGTCTCTGCCAAATGCCGTCATTTTACGACAAACCCTGTAGGAGGAGTTTTTGGAAACTAGTTTGAGATCAGAAAAGCTTTGACCTCAATTTGGCCTTGACCTTTAAGGTCAAAGTCAAAAAAATTTGCGGGTTTGACGACATCTCGTCACCCTCTATCACTATGCCAAATTTCATCGCCCTACGTCAAATAGCCTAGGAGGAGTGTTCTGGAAACCTCCGTGACGGAAAAAAAAGAGAAGAAATAAAAGGAAAAAAAGGGCAGAAATTTAGAGAAAAACTACAAACTTATACTCATTTGCAAACGAAGTTTGCAAGTGGGAAAAAATCATACTTTTCGAGAAAAAAAACTAAGTGGTGGCATCGATAACCTGTTGGTGACCCTGAGGCTCGGTTGGTGTTACTGAGGATTCGGTAGTGGTAATGAGGACCCTGTGGTGGTAATAAGGACCCTGTGGTGGTAGTGAGGACCCGGTGGTGGTAGTGAGTACCCGGTGGTGGTCCTGAGGCCCCGGTGGTGGCCCCGAGGACCAGGTGGTGGTACTGAGGACCCGATTATTTTAAATTTTAGATTACGTATTTTACGTTTCTTTCAGCTTAAAACCACCTAATATAGCATTTTGAAGCGAAAAAAAGTTTGGGTCCTCAGTGCCACCACCGGGTCCTCAGTACCACCACTTTATTTTTTTCTGAAAGTAAGCATTGATTTTTGGTTTTGAACGTTTCTTTCAGCTTAAAATAACTTAATCTAGCATTTTGAAGCAAAAAAAAAGTTTGGGTCCTCAGTGCCACCACCGGGCCTCAGTGCCACCACCGGGTCCTCAGTACCACCACTTTATTTTTTTCTGAAAGTAAGCATTGATTTTTGGGTTTGAACGTTTCTTTCAGCTTAAAACAACTTAATCTAGCATTTTGAAGCAAAAAAAAATTTGGGTCCTCAGTGCCACCACCGGGCCCTCAGTACCACATCTTCACTTTTTTGGGGAAAGTAACATTGATTTTTGGTTTTGAACGTTTCTTTCAGCTTAAAACAACTTAATCTATGATTTTAAAGTAAAAAATATTTTGGGTCCTCAGTGCCACCGGGTCCTCAGTGCCACTTCGAGACCTCATTACCACTGGTGGTACTGAGGTCCCGAGCAGACGGTGACCCCGCCTCTGTATTGTAACTACACGGTACACGCTATGGACACGGTATCTTCTTACGGTGTACTCGTGCATTTAGCATTTCATTAAATTTCAAAAAGAAACATGACAGAAAAAAACGTTCTTATTCTTATTTTTGAACGAAAACCTGAGTGCAGATTACTGACAAAAACAGCCATTGGTGATTCAGCATAAACATTTTACTGCCTTTGTTTAGTAACCGTAGTTTTATCTGTCATATTGTCCGTGTAGTTCCGTGTACACGGATCCTAAGCCCTCGTGTACACGTGTCCTGTTCTTTGGATCCGTTTCAGCTCTAGTTGCCTTTGATGTTATCCTGACGGAGGAATCCCTGCCCTGTAAAGGATTGCCGAATGTCACTTGTGGGTAACGTCTCGGAACGGCACGGCCTCTGGAGCCAATCATGCAGAAGGTAGAGATTGTGTACTCTCCTGTCCGTATGGGTTGAGATCAGGGGACGGGGTACAAATTCCACTGCTCGAAAAGGTAGTTGAAAGTGAGTTGGGGGTTGGCAATTCCTGTTTCTGCGTCCGCTTATCCCCTCGAACTCCTAATTTTCTGAGGCTTCCTTCTCACCATCAGATTGTTCAGCGTCTTGATTGGTGGGGACCCCCGATGCGGTATAAATTTCTTTCTGTTCGAGGGATATGCGAACAGAGGCGAGGCCTGGGCCTGGCCCTGGGCAAGCACTTCTTCGTCAAGGTGAGCGCTCGACATTTGACCAGACAGGGATACCTGAAGACTCATCCTCGCTCACGATGACGGTCTTGGGTGCTTCGCCAGGCTTCCTATGGGTAAAAGCCTGTGGGGAGTGTCTGACTCTCTGTCATTCCCACTTGGCATTGAAAATGCCTAATGGGGATGGATTGCCTCGAATTCTTCACCTATTTTTCCTTTTTTTTCTCGCTTTTTTAAAATTTTTTTTCTTCTTCCGCCGAATCGGTTTCCAGACATCTCCTCCGAGACCGCTGAAGCTAGACCAACAAAACTTGGCACATGTATGGAGGGTCATCTGAAGTGGTGCATCTGATAAAAATTTTCGACCTTGACCTTACTGGTCAAGGTCAAATCGCGAAAAAGGTCAAACGGTTTTCAGATAATTACTGCAAGACCGTTGAGGCTAGAAAAGCCAAACTTTGCACATATATAAAGGGCGATGTGATCTGAAGTAACCGGTAAAAATTTTTGACCTTGAGCTTGACCTTGAAATCGCGAAAAACGTTATTTAAGAAAAACAATGATTTATCTCAAATACGGTGAGAGATAGAGCAATTCTGACCTCATTTTCGACCTCCACCTCATATACGACGATACGTAAGGTATAACTTCCGGTGTCCTTGACCTCCAGGTCATTTTCGAGCCCCAAACCGAAAGTTGGCTTTTATCTCGAAAACGGAAAGAGATAGAGCTATTCTGACCTCATTTTCGACCTCCACCCCCTATACAACCATACGTAAGGTATAACTTCCGGTGTCCTTGAACTCCAGGTCACTTGTGAGCCCCAAACCGGAAGTTAGCCTTTATCTCAAAAACGGTAAGAGATAGAGCAATTTTGACCTCATTTTCGACCTCTACCCCCAATACGACGATACGTAAGGTATAACTTCCGGTGTCCTTGACCCCCATCTCACTTTCGAGCCTCAAACCGGAAGTTGGCCTTTATCTCGAAAACGGTAAGAGATAGAGCAAATTTTTGGCCTTGACCTTACCGGTATAGTTAGTAGTATTTAGGGGGATATTCTGCATTCAGAAATGTGAAAATTGTCAACAAACTGCAATATCATCTACCTTCCGCTTTAAGTTATCATTCCAAGTGGGGCTAATTCGCTGTGCGAATTTCTGTCTAGTTAGGTGTGCGACACCGTAGCGGATGGTTTCCTTTTCTAGGGTCGTGTCCAAGCCTACTGACTTTGTACTGTCAACTCATTAGAGGAATGCGCTTTTGCTTCCGCCTCTCCGAATGCATTGCGGCCATGCCTTTTCTGGAACGGAGCGTTCACAACTTAGCTGGTGTCCCAGTTCTGCTATTAGAGACCTTTTGCAAGAAGTTTAACTTTTCAATTTTACGTCTAAGAAGACTTCTGAAAAGAGCTGTGAGATGTTTTGCCAAAACCTATTTTGCATTTCAAACGTGAGATAATGTGAATCCGAAACCTGAACGCTAAATATGAATCGAAGCTTGTTTTGATCGGTCGAAAGGAAGACTATGTAAACAAATCCATGAGGGATTCTATACCGTAATTTATAGCTACATTTTCTGATTCAAATGTGAATAAAACATTCAACGTGTGTACAAGAAATTCGGGAACATGATTAATTAAACGACACCCATGTAGTAAATAACCAGTTTAAAAACATTATTCGAGAAGTAGTGTTTACTTTTAAATCGTGTTTGCCAAATTAAAACTTTCAAGGAACGTTTTATTTTGCACACGAAACACACGGGAAGAAAAAATTAGAAGTTTTTACTTCTTACAAAAGGTTTCGATTGTTTCAGAATAAGCTTTTGGTCCCAGGAAGACCGAGCTAGCCTTCTTCATTGTAACTTTTAACAATGGTGTTGAGAGGGGCCGAGGCTGACCTCCTTCTATCACTCCTACGTTCGTTCTTGGCACGCATCCGATTGATGACCTTCAACTCTCCAGGCAAGTTAGGGTGCCGTCACAAAGAGGCAAACCACTATCCCTTTTACACATCAAATGCTGGTTGCCACGTAAAAAGGGAGACGATCCTACATTTCACCATGTGACAAGCACAAATTTTTCCGGGTCTAGAGGCTTGCAATTTTTGGCATTTATAAGGGAAAAAATGCAAATTTCTGAAAGACATGTCACTGAAAAGCGAAAAGACTGTTTTTATTGTCATTTTTTTCACTAAAAGCGAACACATCGCTGCGTTTGAAGCAAAAGAGATAACATGGTTAATAGCGAGAGAAAATGTGGTGGGAGGGAGAGGGGCGGTTTTTTTTTTTTTTGTTTTTTTTTTTGTTTTTTTTTGTTTTTTTTGTTCTTTTTGGCGCCACATATACCTGCACAAGCCATTTATGGTAGTGCCCCGTCGTTCGGTATTTTACTTAAAAATAAAACTGATGTCATTTGATACCACAATGAGGGCCCATAACAAGGGCCACATGCTACTCGTGGGCCGAATAAACGAAAGGAAAAATGAAGAAATAAAAGCAATTAAAAAATCAAACAAACCGTGTCAACCGTGATTAATCTGAGTATAGCGTGCATCGTGAAAAGGAACGACTTTATAATTTGCTCCAATTTTCCAGCTGTTTCAACACATTTGTACATCTTCTTGCTGGCATTTCAGGAGAAAAAGTTTTTAAAAAATCAAAGACAAAAAAAAGCAAGCAGTATGTGAACAAAAAACGTCTTAGTGACGATTTTTCGCATTTTGTGCGGTTTTCACCGGGTCGGGACGACTAAAAATATTATTTTGGGTCAGAGTATCGTGTATATTTCTGCTTTATAATGACACGTATTTTCACTGCTGTAAATGTAAATTTGTGTTGCTATGGTAATATGTCGAGAGCTGGGGTCGCTCAAAAAGGCCCGCCTGAGCTTGTTGCTCCTACAAACAGCGGCTTTTCAATCAATCGACGACTTTATACAATCTGTGTACAGTAACTAGACCGAATTCCGCTAGCTAGTGGGATGACCCACTTGCAAAAAATCACAAAGAAAATGCACGGCCGAGAAGGCCAACAGTCACCGAGTTACTTCTCAAGCAACGGGTTTTAGGCCGTTAGGCTTTTAAAATTTCATTAGATTGTTTAAAAAATAACTCGTTTCTAGCCAAATGCGAACAGATGCTGAGTGTAGGTAAAAATAAAAACAAGCCACCACCACCAAAACTGCTTTGAAGTGTTTTAAATGAAATGAATGTTAACTAAAAACTTTTTCAGAAACATAAAATTTCCGGTTCATTTGTATGTATGTTTTAAATCACTATAATAAGTTTTTGTAATTAAACAGCAACAACACCTCTACTCCACCAAAGCTTGAACCATAGCCACAAGTTACCTGTAAAATGCATTCTCAAATTTCTTGACTTTCTTCTCAGAAAACACAGAATCTAGTTTAAAAACATGTAGAAGAAGCATTTTGAACTAGACCGAATTTCGCTACACGTAGCGAAATCACACCCACTTGATCTATCAGACACATTTTTCAGTGTTTCGACATAATTATCAGCTTCCGAATTATTATCATGAACGATTACATCGAAGTAAATATGATGTAATTCCTTTTGGATACAAATAATCAAATTCAGTTTTCTAAACGTCTTCGAGATAATGGTCAACTTCCCGTTTTTGACCTTGACCATGATGGAGGTCAAGGTCACCGAGATACATCTTATATAACGTCTTTTAGACCCAAAGGGTGGAAAATAAACTCATAATCGCTCTATCTCTAACCGTTTTCCAGATAATGATCAACTTTCGGTTACTGACCTTGACCATGACGGAGGAGGTCAAAGTCACCGAGGTACCTCTTATATAACGTCTTTTAGGCCCAAAGGGTCGAAAATAAGCTCAGAATCGCTCTACCTCTAACAGTTTTGGACAATTTTTCTCTAACGGATTACGATATACAAGGTCACATGACCCTGAATGTCGAGATTCAGTCCACGATATTACTGCCTACATGGTACACGTGTTGAAACAAGAATTTGAGCGATATTTCCAGCAATTTTTCGTGATGAGTAGCGGTTTGCAAAAATATTTTGACCTCATTTTGACCTTGGTAAAAAGGTAAAAAAAAAATTGCGGATTTCACGACAACTCACTGCCCCCTATGTCTCTGCCAAATGCCGTCTTCCTACTACAAATCCTGTAGGAGGAGTTTTCTGGAAACCACTTTGAGGTCAAAAATACTTTGACCTCAATTTGAGTTTGAGCTTGAAGGTCAGAGTCAAAAAAATTTGCGGATTTCACAACATCTTATCACTCTCCATCTCTGTGACAAATTTCATCGTCCTACATCAAATAGCGTTGGAGGAGCTTTCTAGAAACCTCCGAGACTGAAAAAAAAACAAAAAAAAGGAAGGAATAAACAGCCAAAATTCTTAGCAAAGCACACCCATTTGCAAACGATGTTTGCAAGTGGGAGTAAAAGTTTATGTAAGTGCATAGGTATGTAGAGAAGGCGGATTCTCCTTTAACAAAATGTTAATTAGACCCGGTGTTCCGTGCGGAGAAACATCTCTTTACTATTGGAGTCTATGGGAAAGGGGTTTTGCAAGCAAAAGGGGCAGGGATGTTTGCGAGCACGGCACTTTTCTCAAAAGTTCTAGCATTTTTTTTTTTTGGAAAGGGGTTGTGTTTGAACAACAGATAAGGGGGTTTTAAGTGTTTAATTGATTTTAACGTGTACTGTTTAAGAAGTCAATGAATGCCCAAAACGACACCGTACGGATCGCATGCACTTATCGACCACCACAGTCATCCCAGTCTATTTTTATTCAAGAGCTTTCCGCTTTTTTTGGAGGAGTACTGTCTCGCTGGAAGCCAAGTTGTCCTTACAGGTGATTTTACCATCATTGGGATGCACCAAGTGATAGTTTCACAAAAAAGCATATTCTTCATGCATTCGGTCTCAATCAGCATGTAAATGTCTCTACCGATAAAAATGGGCATACATTGGATTTGATTATTTCACGATGTAATGACACTATTAGTTTAGGCGACATCCTGATGGGCGACCTTCTTACTGATCATCACGCAATACATTTCACGCTTGCTTTCATCAGACCCCCTATTCAAATAAATGAAAAACGGTACAGGAAAGTAAAGTCAATTGATCTCGACGCTTTTAGGAAAGACATCAGAAACTCGAACTTGGTTCAAAACTATTCTTCGATGAATCTAGATTCCCTAGTCCAGGCTTACGATATAGAATTCCAAGCCATATTAGACAAACACGCGCCAATTATTCTAAACCGTAACCACAAACGCGAAGCATGGTATAACGCAGACATTCAAAATGCCCGAAAAAGACTCAGAGCTAAAGAACGCAAATGGCGGAAAAACAAATCCCAAACGTCTGAAATTGAATGTAGAGAGGAGCAACATAATTTCGGTGTGATTCTTGAGCAAGCACAAAGAAGATATAATTGTGCAATCATCTCGGAAAATGAAAAAGATCAGGGTGCCCTTTTTCGGAAAATGAATATGATCATGCACAGAAATAAAAATAACCCACTACCGGTGTACACTTCTTCCAAAGATATGGCAAATGACTTTAATGACTATTTTTCTGAAAAGATCAGCAAAATTCGCACAACCTTTGATACGGATATTGATTCCGCGTTTGATTTTGATGGATATTTAGGCACTACTTTTGAGGCATTGGAACATTTTGACAACTTTATCTGTCCTGAAATCGCAAAAATTCTCAAATCGTTGCCGAATAAAACATCCATACTGGATCCAATTCCCACATCTCTATTGAAATCGTGTTTCGAAGAGCTGGCGCCAGTTATTACTCGAATAGTTAACCTTTCCCTTAGTTCCGGAGTGTTTCCTGATCGCTACAAAACCGCTGTGATAAAGCCTCTACTTAAAAAAACCAACATTAGAACGCATACCAAAGAATTATCGTCCGGTGTCCAATCTCTCCATTGTCTCTAAAGTGATTGAAGAAGTAGTTTGTCGACAAATAAACACTCATATCTCACGTTACAATCTGTCGGAAAAATACCAATCAGCATATAAATCTATGCATAGCACAGAAACGGCATTAACGAAGGTGCTTAATGACATTCTTCTACATCTAGATGATCGACAAATAGTTTATCTTAACCCCTTCGACCTCAGTGCAGCATTCGATACGCTTGATCACACCATCATGATCAAACGCCTGGAACAAACCTTTGGAATCAAAGGACAGGTTCTTGAGTGTATTCGCTCTTATCTTGTCGGTCGTGAAGTCCAAGTTATGATTGATGATGTGTTATCTGACATTAAGGAGCTAAATTGTTCTGCACCACAGGGTTCGAAAATTGGTCCCAGATTGTATAGTGATTACACTAGAACACTTGGACATCTTATGTTTGCTCTTCACCCCTGGTTCCAATGCTATGCAGATGACACACAGATTAAAAAGTAAGCTAACCCTAAGTCAGTCATTGACCAACGCACAGCCTGTGATAGTCTCACGAACAGCATCAATTCCATCAGTGATTGGATGTTCCGTAATAAATTAAAGCTGAACCAAGATAAAACTGAGTTCCTTGTGATCGCAAGCCCAAACAATATGGATAATGCCGCAGTTCACCAGCTTCACCTTAAGGACGCCATAGTAGAGAGGACACATGAGGCACGTAATTTAGGGGTAATCATGGATACAAACCTGGACATGCAGAAGCACATAAACAACATATGTAGAAAGTGCTACTACTACATTCGCTTGATTTGGAGTATTAGGCAATTCCTTACCGAAAATGCAGCCAAAAGCCTTGTTCACGCGTTAGTGATCTCCCGTTTGGACTGTGCAAACTGTATTCTTGTTGGTCTACTAAAGATCATGTTATCCAAATTACAATCCGTCATGAATGCAGCCGCTCGTTTAGTTAAACTCGCGTCAAAACACGCCCCTATAACACCTGTACTAGCGTCTTTACATTGGTTATCGATCGAACAGCGAATCCAGTATAAAGTCATATCATTGACATATAAGGCCCTGCATGGACTTGTCCCGGAATACATTTCAGATATGATAGTCAAATATCAACCACGACGCACAGTCCATTCTGCAGAACCGGACCTTTTAGTTATACCAAAGTGTAATCTGAAGTATGGACTAAGAAGTTTTAGTCATGCAAGTCCTACATTATGGAATGCATTACCAGGGTGCATAAAAACTGAAAAAAAACTTTAATATGTTTAAGCGAATGCTAAAGACTCATCTTTTTAGTAAAGCATATTTTTAGTGTTAATCTCGCTCGATTGTTGTGCTTAGGCATAAGCGCGTTATAAGAACCAGAATAGAATAGAATAGAATAGAAGTCAATAACTGAGTTGCGCTGTATGTCAATGCAATAAATGCTACAAGATGCATGAAATAACTTGATTATTTCAATTAAATAGGCCAATAGGAATAACCTATACTCCAAGTTCTCGATAATAAAAGAACAATTGTAATTGTGCGTAATCCCAGATCTCAAAGAAAGAGTTCATCCTGCATGCGTTGGCGAATTTGAGGGTGCCTTCACCTGTGACACCTGCAAGATTCTCGTTTCATAGACTGGGCGCAGTTTCTTTGACAGACGACCTTTTGTACGCAGCCGACCTTTTGTCCGTAGCCGACCTTTTGTCTATCTTCGAACTTTTTCACGCGATATTTTGTCGTGCATCAGATATCAGTTTAACTAAGCAATGTATTCATTCTTAAACGGCTGGGTTGCACCTTTTGAGTGTATGGGGAAAGGAAAGCCTGTTGCATTATATTACATAGTTATTGTTAAATAAAATACAGTGAGATATGACTGTTATTTCCCTTTTGTAGTTTCCTTTAAAATAACCCCATGTCCTTTATTTTCAACCTTAATTACTTAGCTTCTAAGCAAACACAATTGTTTGCCGAGTTTGGTCGGTCACATGTTGGGTCAGGGGATTATGAATGGGATAGTGTCATCTTTATGAGCATGCACGCAGGTACTAATGTCCGTTACCTTTAACAAAACTGTCAAAACAGTAAGCCGATATGCCTCCGCCAGTTAAGAATTCAATAAGAAATTGTTTTTCGCCAATATTTGAGCCAGTTTTTTTTTTAGTTGCAAAATAATAGCCAAAAACAGAACGGGGCAGGGGGACACTTATACCCCTACCTTCGACCACAAAGATCCCAGCAGCAGAAATATTTTTAAGAGAATTTGAATTAAGCCATCATTTTGGCCACTTTTGGTAGATCGCCAAAACAAAGGTCATGCAGGTACTAACGTTTGCTACCTTTATCTAGCATTTAAGACCATAAGACTTTTCCATGGCGTCAATAAAATTTTACTAAAAACTGTAATTTTTCGTCAATTCTTCCGCTAAACTTCTGCGAATTATGAAAACACATAATAATAATCAGGCAGGTACCAATGGCCCGGGTGTAGGATATTTGACCAACAAAAATTTGACCAACCGACATTTGACCAACCGCAATTTACCAACCTGTTAATGAAAAGAGGACATTTGACCAACTTCATAATTTATTGTGTTGCGTACCACTTATGAGTGAAACATTAGCAATCACAATGTTCCGACAACAGCAACATTTAAACAGTTATAACACTGCAAGTAAAAGTAAATAATCTGCCCTTTTTTCACTTGTTTTCACAGTTTTAGACCACCACGATTGGTTGTCAACATTTCCACCTCGGCAATTGTTGTTGTTGAAGTTGCAGTTCAGTTGATCTTGTCGAAATAGCAGACAAATTTGGTTTAATTTCTGGTTGAGAAATCCCGGTATTTATATTAAAACCACGTAGAAAGCACGTACCTGAGATGACACTAAAGCTTCCACCAGGTCTGTGTTTGTTTGTTCTACGCCTTGTATAACGCCGGATTACGGAGATTAACGGGGCACGTGGAACTCAACCTTATGACACTCAATGACAGAGAGGGGGTTAGCACAACATCTCTTTGATGCGAATGAGCACTTCTTTGAAACTGTATGCTTTTTCTTACGAAACCTCGAACTCCTAGATTTATAAGGTTATGTGTGTCTAAAACTGAACGTTGGTCAAATGTCAGTTTTTCCATTAAGCAGTTGGTCAAATCGCAGTTGGTCAAATTGCGGTTGGTCAAAATGCGGTTGGTCAAATTGTATGTACCCCCAATGGCCCATACCTTTAATTAAAAGTTCAACAGAGTAAGGCCATATACCACCAGTTAAGATTTCAACAAGAAATTATGACTTTAATAAGAAATTGGTTTCTTATGTATCGCAAATATATTTCCAATGAGTTTTGGGTGAATACCATGAAAAAATATCAGCCAGGTAAGCACCATTTTCACTTTAGTTATTCAAAAATTTAAGATGATAAGATAATATCCCCAGCGTTAGTTAATATTTTAGTTTAAAAAACAAGAATTTCCAGGGACATTGTGACCAGCCGAGATCTAGTAAATCTATGAATAAGCTTGTCTCGTTGCCGAAAGTGGTAGTCACATTGTACAAGCTTGTCCAAGGACAAAGCCCCAGCTAACGAAAAGCGATAAAACCGAATCCGGCGTGCTTGAACAAGGGAATTTCACTGAGAAATTGGGCTTCAAAGGACGAGATGGCAATGAGTTAGCTAAATAATTAATTTAGCAACGGACCCGAACATAGACCGATAAATACATACAAAAATTTTTTTCAAAGAAAAATAACTTCGAACAACGTATCGAAATTGTATCCACACATGTGTACTGTTGACATGTACTGTCGGACATACACAATTAGTTCAAGCAGCAGAAACGATCAGAAACGACCAAACACATGTGCTTTTTGAAAAGAAGAAAACGCCGCGTCTAAAACATCATTACTTAAGTTTAATATTTTGTATGTATTATTTTGTGGGGTTTACATTTCCGACCAGTGCGCATGTTTATTTAACTTGCGTTGATGTGCGGTTTGCATTTGGGAAAAACATGTTTATTTAACTTGCCGTTATGCTCTGTTCGCATTTCGGGCCAGTGCGCATGTTTGTTTAGCTTGTGTTGATGCGCGTTTGACTTTTCGGACCAGTGTGCATGTTTATTCAATTTGCATTCATGAGCGGTTCTTATTTTAGACCAGTGCGCATTTTTATTTTACTTGCGTCGATGCGTAGTTCGCATTTCAGGCCAATGCGCATGTATATTTAACTTCCGTTGATGAGTGGTTCGCAATTCGGACAAGTGCGCAGATTTATTTAGCTTGCGTTGATGCGCTGTTTACATTTCGGACCAGTGTGCATGTTCATTTAACTAGCGTTGATCAGCGTTTCTTATTTTAGACCAGTGCGCATGTTTATCTAACTTGCGTTGATAAGCGGTTCGCAAGTTTATTTAACTTGTGTTGATGCGCGGTTATTATTTCGGACCACTACGCATGTTAATTTAACTTGCGTCGATGCGTAGTTCGCATTTCAGGCCAATGCGCATGTATATTCAACTTCCGTTGATGAGTGGTTCGCAATTCGGACAAGTGCGCAGATTTATTTAGCTTGCGTTGATGCGCTGTTTACATTTCGGACCAGTGTGCATGTTCATTTAACTAGCGTTGATCAGCGTTTCTTATTTTAGACCAGTGCGCATGTTTATCTAACTTGCGTTGATAAGCGGTTCGCAAGTTTATTTAACTTGTGTTGATGCGCGGTTATTATTTCGGACCACTACGCATGTTAATTTAACTTGCGTTGATAAGCGGTTCGCATTTCGGACCACTGCGCACGTATATTCAACTTCCGTTGATGAGTGGTTCGCAATTCGGACAAGTGCGCAGATTTATTTAGCTTGCGTTGATGCGCTGTTTACATTTCGGACCAGTGTGCATGTTCATTTAACTAGCGTTGATCAGCGTTTCTTATTTTAGACCAGTGCGCATGTTTATCTAACTTGCGTTGATAAGCGGTTCGCAAGTTTATTTAACTTGTGTTGATGCGCGGTTATTATTTCGGGCCACTACGCATGTTTATTTAACTTGCGTTGATAAGCGGTTCGCATTTCGGACCACTGCGCACGTATATTCAACTTCCGTTGATGAGTGGTTCGCAATTCGGACAAGTGCGCAGATTTATTTAGCTTGCGTTGATGCGCTGTTTACATTTCGGACCAGTGTGCATGTTCATTTAACTAGCGTTGATCAGCGTTTCTTATTTTAGACCAGTGCGCATGTTTATCTAACTTGCGTTGATAAGCGGTTCGCAAGTTTATTTAACTTGTGTTGATGCGCGGTTATTATTTCGGGCCACTACGCATGTTTATTTAACTTGCGTTGATAAGCGGTTCGCATTTCGGACCACTGCGCATGTATATTCAACTTCCGTTGATGAGTGGTTCGCAATTCGGACAAGTGCGCAGATTTATTTAGCTTGCGTTGATGCGCTGTTTACATTTCGGACCAGTGTGCATGTTCATTAAACTAGCGTTGATCAGCGTTTCTTATTTTAGACCAGTGCGCATGTTTATCTAACTTGGGTTGATGCGCGGTTATTATTTCGGGCCACTACGCATGTTTATTCAAGTTGCATTGACGCGCGGTTTGAATTTTGGACCAGTGCGCACATTTATTTAACTTGCGTCGATGCGAGGTTCGATTTCGAACCAGTGCGCATGTTTACCAAACTTGCGTCGATGCGAGGTCCGTATTTCGGACCAATGCGCATGTTTATTCAACTTACAAGTTTTGGCGAATCGCCTAAAAAATACTTTTTCAAGAGGGGACTAACTGGAGAAGAATCGTACAAAATTGGAAAGGAATTCAATAAAAATAGTTGGAGAAGAAGCATTTTGAAAATTGGCAACCACGAAATTACAAATGTCCCCAGTTTAGCCAATATTTGGCGGATCGCCGAAAACAATAACTTTTCAAGAGAGAACTACGTAGAGAACAACTATCCAAAATTGGAAAAGAATCTGATCAAAATTGTGGGAGAAGAAGCAATTTCAAAATTAGATACCAAAAAATTTTAAAAAATGTCCCCCATTCAGCCAATTTTTGGCGGATCGCCAAAATAAGTAATTTTTAAAAAAGAAGCCTACCTAGGAAAAAATTGAGCAAAATATGAAGAAAATCTGATGAAAATTGTGGGAGAAGGAGCATTTTGAAAATTGGCAACCGAAAAATTTCAAATGTACCCCATTTAGCCAATTTTTGGCAGATCGCCAAATACAGTAAATTTTCAATAGAGGTTTACCTAGAGAACAACTATCTAAAATTGGAAAGGAATCTGATCAAAATTGTGGGAGAAGAAGCAATTTGAAAATAAGCCACCAAAAAATTAAAAAATGTCCCCCATTGAGCAATTTTTGGCTGATCGCTAAAATGAGTAACTTTTCAAAAGAAGCCTACCTAGGAAATATTCGTGCAAAATTTGAAGAAAATCTGATCAAAATTGTGGGAGAAGAAGCATTTTAAAAACTGGCAAATATAAAATTACAAACGTCCCCTATTTCGCCAATTTTTGGCGGATCGCCAAAAACAGTAACTTTTCAAGAGAGGTCCAACTAGAGAACAACTATGCAAAGTTGGAAAGGAATCCAATCAAAATTGTTGGGGAAGAAGCATTTTGAAAATTAGGCAACAAAAAATTAAAAATGCGAAACATTTGGCAAATTTTTGGCGGATCGAAAAAAATGAGTAATTTTTGTAAAGAGACTTATCCATAATTGGAAAGGAATCCGATTAAAATTGTGGGAGAAAAAGCAATTTCAAAATTAGAAACAAAAAAATTAAAAAATGTCCCCCTTTGGCCAATTTGTAATTTCGTGGTTACATACGTACATGCAGACGACGGATACCCCTCTATTGATAGGATAAGACCAGATCGACCGAGTCAGCTGGTCTGAAAACTGATTTTTAGTCTATATTTCGACCAGCTTACCCATGTAAATACCCATGACTACTATCTTTAACCAAAATTTCAAGAAGTAAGGTTATTTCTATGGCGTTAAGATTTTCGTGATTTTTTTTAGCTGCTTTTGTTTAAACCAAATAAAAAAAAAAAGAAATGGCCAGCAATGAACCAATGTCCGCCACCGTCAACCAAAATTTCAAGCAAGACTTTTAACCTGGCGTCAGTTTGGATCTACCAAAAAAACTTTTTCGCCACCAGTTCCTCCATTTTTTTAGTGAAAGACCAAAAAAGTAACAAAAAAGGTAAAAGGTAGCAATGCCTGCTATCTTGACTTTAAATTTGAAGACAATAAGGCAATTGAAATGTGGGTCATTGCAAGGGTTCTATTTTTAAAAAATCGGTTTTCACAAACAATTCCGCCGTTATTCGTTATTTTGCGAATTGCCAATTAATAGCCAGGTGGATACGTTATGTCCCCTTTAGGTTTTATTTATCTCTGAGGAATAGTAACAAAGATACAGAATGGACAAAGAGGATTACGGACGGAGGAACAGATGGACGGACACGCGGCGTTTCTATATCCCCCGCCCCCGGCGATGGAGAACAACCCGTTTTTGCTTTTAAAAATTCACTTTTCGCTTTTGTTTGTTTTATTTTTATTTATTTTTTTTTTTTTTTTGTCTTTAATTCAGCGATCTTTTCGTTGTTGCTTTAATGGCTGCAATCTTTTCGCTTTTAGATAACAATTGTTTGATATCTTTTTTTCTAATTTGCACTTTTTGTACTCTTTTAATCACTTCGCATTTTAAACTCTCGAATATGCGATCTTTTCGTTATTTGTTATGATCTATTTGTTATGTATAAACACAAAGCGGATAGATAATTTAACGAGCATGTCCATGGACATGACCCAGCCGATTTACCAAACAAGGAAAGAGAGGAAAACTCTGAAACGAATACTGTTAGGCCAAAAAATGAAGAACTTTGTTTCTGAACGTAACTTTTTCATAATTTTAATACACAAAAATGAGTTTTCCCGGGTGCAATCTAAACAGACACACATACACAAGCACGTCCAGGAACATGGAGAGCAGCCAACGAACGTTCACGCGTACTATTAAAAAAAATCAATGGAAAAAATCCACAACAAGCAAAAAAGAATTAGATTGGGTTAAAAACCACTTCAAGACCTATGTAAAATGCATTTAATTCGAAAATGGAAGCTGCCCGAAAAGGGATGTTTGAGAAGTTGAGTTTTGACGATTCACGTACTTACCGACATTTAAACAATTTTACAAAATTTTTAAAATTCCACCTTTTCGGCATTTTTTTTGTCATTTGCAAAAAAAAAAAATCATCCCGGTGGAGAATGTTATAACTATTTGACTTAGAGAAATAAATGGTTTGACAATTCAGTCATTTACTACCATTTATTTCAGTTTTTGCCAAACTTCAAAGTTCCGCCATTTCGGCAGTTTTTGGCGAACCGCGAAAAAAAATAATAGCTGGTAGGCGAACCCCTGGGGAAAGTGCCGCCATTCTGTCAGTTATTCGTCAATCGTCAAAAAAAGTAACAGCCAGGTGAGGGACCACGCAGGGAACATTCCTGCGCAATATCAAAACGATTGGAGCAAAACTGTAGAAAGAGTAGCATTTTTAAGAAAAAGTTTAACATACACACATACATTCAAGCCCCCTATAGTGATAAGACTAACCCAGTCTGACAAAGTCGACAACAACGTTTTGTATGTTCTTTTAGTGTGTGACTTCGTTAAAAAAAAAAGCACAATACCGCTCACGAGTGTTCTGAATTGGTGGAAGGCCTTGGAGAGAAAGAGCTTACTGAGCGCTACGTCATTCGTCAGGTACCACGCCGAGAACGGTGCGTACTGGAGAGCGTGCGGGATGTACGACAGCAGCTCGGCAAATCCCGGAAGATGTCCCACCTCAGCTCCACGCAGCGTTGGTTATATGGAGGGCAATTTTATACAAAGCTGCTGAGTAAAGAATCTGTATAAAACAGTTTTTTTTTTCAAAAACTGTTCAGAAGTTGTCACAGAAATAGGAATTAATGATAAACTATTGCTTTCACCCAACGCACCCCGATTCGTACGAGACTTATTTTACCGAACCAATAACTTTTACCGAAAGATTTCCGACGAACTGATATCCACTGTAGATTTTTCTACACATAGGAAGGGAGAGCGCATACCGTAGTACACAAATCCCTGCCCGGACACGAGAGGCGACAAGTTTATCCGCATTGCCACGAAGAAGAGTTACTGAGAGGTAGCAGGTTCTGGAGGCTCCCCCCCCCCCCCCTCCCCTCCCAGAGAGGTGTTGTGTTGATAGTCCGATCAAGGCAGAAGTTTTGTTGCATTGCAATCCGTAGTTGCAATGTTTTCTACATTCTCTGAAGATCTTGACCAGATTTCTTCAAATATAACGTAATTGCTTCTAAAACCACACTTTGCCAGGCTATAAATTTTCCTCGTGGATCTTCAATAAATTACACCTATGCCAAAATTTCTAACACCCAAAGATATAAGTAGACGGACCGGTCAACGATTTCTGAGGCTAAAATAGGTTCTTATTTGGGGCGGGCAGCAGAGAGACTAGAAGAAAACCATACACCAGACTGAAATCCCGTGTATCTGATAAATAACGCGTCATATGCTATTCAATGTTTATTCCAAATAAATAATTCAGGAACAATTTAGCACTTTTGTATAACAACGGAACTGTTTTTATTACGTCCTGTATTTTCTTACTGTCTTCTTTTTCAGGATTAAGCACACGTAGTAACACAACAACAGCTTAAATTTTACTATTTACTTTATTTCACTGTAACTCACGAATTCCAACGGAGATTGCCGACACTGTCTTCGGAAGCGAGCGGCAGGCAAATTTCACGATAAGAGTTGAAAATGACAGGTAAACATGATTGAAAGGTTAAGGTCAATACAAACAGTTCACCTGCAGACAAGACCTTTTCGATAAACATAACTGAGCTACAGTGTATTACGCAAAAGACGTGTAATTTTGTGAACTCAATATTTTCTGGAACACAAGTGTATAAAAATACAAAGGAGAGTGGAAACACACAACAACGAAAGCAAAGAAATACAATGCACGCAGAACAGTGCCCCCCTGCCCCAACACATGAAAACTACACTCAAATCAACACTCTTGTCAAAAATACTATCTGTCCTTACAATTTGTTCGGCTGTTAAATGATATTTCTTGAAGAAAATATGAATTTTTTATCTTTTTTATTTCTCTGCACCCCCTCCCCCTCCCAACCAGGCTATTTTTGAAAATACCACAATCAAAGGATTTGCTTCTCTTTATTCCTTTTTAATGGCCATGCTAAGGAGTGCATGTTTTTCGCTCCTTCCCCCTCCCCCCCCCCCCCGCCCCCTCCAATCCCAAGCTATTACAGAAGGCAGTCATACAGTGACGACACGAACAGCAACAGATCACACGACTCCGGCAGTGGCCACACAATTTGTATCAAATTTCCTAATCGCAGCACATTGACAATTTGGTGACAGCAGCATTACTCTGCCACGGGAAAGGTCCACGGAAACTTGTGAACGACCGCCAGTGGCTGTGTGCATGAATACCCTGTACTTTGGCACAATTATTCTTGTGCAATTCGAAATTCAAATCGTGCGCCAAACATCGCCAAAGTGTGACGGGCCGTTTTTCTCCCCACCATGATAGCAATCTCAAGTTAAATTTTAATACCTAAATTGAAAACTGTCACTAATTCTAATCCTCGTCCCAGTCCTTGTTCTCCTTGGCCTTGGGGCCGCCCGCGGGCTTGGCCATGATGATCTGGTCCACCCGGAGCACGGTGCACGCCGCCGTGGTCGCGAACTTGATGCCCCAGTGCTTGTTGATATAAAGGTCAAGGACGCCCTTCTCGGTGGCATCCGCCACGGCGGCACCCTCGGCTTCCATGTCAAAGCCGGCGCACTTCCGGCCCTCGTTGTGCGCCGCCTGTAGCTTGGAGATGAGCTCGTTGGACTTGACGCCGGCGTTCTCGGCGAGCGCCTTGGGCAGCGTGTGGAAGGCGGTGGCGAAGCGCTGGATGGCGTACTGCTCCAGGCCCGGACACGTCTCACCATACGCCCGGATCTGCCGCGCCAGCTCCATCTCCGCCGCGCCCGCGCCTGCAGGTGCAGCAAGGCCACATTGCTTTCTCCATCGTACTATCAGCGCTATTTCAACTCATGCGTACCACTACTCGTGTTTCTTTTACTTAGTATTTTGACAAGCATATAATACCGTAAGATTTAATGGCAACTAGCAATTTATTTTTAAGAGAAATTACTTCCCAAAAATTTACGCTTTATATATTCTGAAAGAAACGATACTCTTTACTGAAGTTATACATTGAAAGCAGTTAGCTCTTTGCCCAGAACTGCTCTGGTGACATCTGGAGGAGGGAGAGGGGTGAGGGCTTTATGTCAGGGGCAGACGGGTTGCGACCACAGGGCTGACGGCTTTATGTCGGGTGCAGCCTGGTTGCGAGTACATGTTGGAGCGGACGACTGTCCAATGCCGGGAGGGCACCGTCATCTACGAAAGAAAGAGAAGGATAAGTTGGGCGGAGGGTTTTGAACGGACCTGGCAGGAGGCGGCTGTCCTTGACGAGCGCCTTTGAGTTCTGCAGTGGGGCGAATGGAAGGAGAATGTTGGGGTTTGATCAGACCTGGGCGGTATCGGGGGGGGGGGGGTGGGGTTGGGGTAGAGGGTGTTAGAGCAGATCTGCTAGGGGACGACTGCCCTTGGTAAGCATGAAGTTCTGCAATGCGGCAGGAAGAGGGGGACAAGTTGGGCGGAGCGTTTTTGAACAGACCTGGGAGGAGGCGGCTGTCCTTGGTGAGCGCCTTAAAGGTGTTGACACCGTCGTCTACGGCCCTCTCCACGTCATCCATAATGTTGTTGGATGAGCCGCGGATCACGATCGTGGCGATGGCCGACTCCTCCTTCTCTGAAAGCACAAATCAACGAGAATTAGAAAAAGTATATTCCGACGCTCGGTTACCTTTTTTTTTTCTTTGACATATTTCCACGTCACTAACCTTTTTCGTACGTAGCCTTTACATATTCTGACCCCCACTATCTTCAATTTTCTTTGTTTTTTTTTTTTTTTACATATTCCGACACCTGCTATCTTTTTTTACACAGTCCGACGCCCACTCTCTCTCTCTCTCTCTTTTTTTCTTTTATTCCCCCACCCACATTTAAGCAAGAATGTTCGAGAAACTTATCAATTTTGACAAAATTTGGTAGAAGACCTAGGTGATTTTTCTGATAATGGGGACAAATTTTGGTCAAACAGCAAACCGCGCATAAACTTAGTGGGGGGGGGGGGGGCTTCTGGGACACTCCTGTCATGTTTTAAACCGCTCGGACTGGGTATACAGAAAGAGTTGTTTTTTTTTTTTCTTTTTTTTTTTCAAAAATTGTATCGCTGAAGATCAATCTGGGATCATTGCCGTCAAAAAGATTTAACCATAACTACAATACCAGTAGCAAATTGTTTTTTTTTTCTATTTGAAAACAAAATGCAAACCTGATGCACGAGCTTTTGGTACACAATACTCTCAAATTTTAAAACGAATTGACTGGATTTGGAAGAACACTAAAATCTGCGGCTTTTTTTTTTCTTTTAATTACGCTGTTTTTGCCAATCTTGGCCACATCGCCAAAACAATCCGAGCCTGGAAATACTTCTGCTGTACATTTTTTAACTTGAAGAGATCCGACAAGCTTTGCAGGAGACTAGCATATTTTTTCTTTCATTTTTCTTAAATTTGGACAATATTTTGGCCAGCAGTTGTGAAATCGCCAAACAGTGAGCTTTGTCGAGAATCTCCCCATGAACATTCCTGTCAAATTTCAAACCAACTGGGTCAGGTTTGTTAGAGTAGCACCATTTCTG
This sequence comes from Protula sp. h YS-2021, assembly GCA_949752745.1. Classification (NCBI taxonomy): domain Eukaryota; kingdom Metazoa; phylum Annelida; class Polychaeta; order Sabellida; family Serpulidae; genus Protula; species Protula sp. h YS-2021. Next base: position 51,769,785 of record OX457029.1, on the reverse strand, counting down.
CTTTTTATTTTGCAATTTATCCGTCTGATGGCCAAATCGCAAAAAAAAAAAAATAAATAAATAAATAAAAAATACAAGCCCAGTGGAGGCACTTCAGAGGAAAATCTCTGTCAAATTTAAAAGCAATCGAGCAGCTTTTGTAGGAACGGTAGATTTTTGTGTGTTCCGAACACACAGATAACACATACCAGACAGCCCACCAATGGAAGCTAGCCGTGTTAACCTAACTTCATGCCTCCCCCCCCCCCCCCCCCATTCGGCATAACCATGCTGCAGACCACTTCCGGGCAGCCGCTTACCTTGCTTGAAGATGATGACGTTGGTCTCGCCGATCTCATCGACCTTGACCTGGTCCACGTGACCCGCCTCCTCAGCGGTGGGCGGCGTGATGCGGGGCAGGGGCGTGGCGCCGATGGCCTTGCACAGGCGGCGCAGATCCCACTTGGACATGAGGCGCACGACCAGCAGATTGTACTTGTTGCAGAAGTGCAGGTACAGCTCACCCACCTTGCCTCCCGACACAATCACCTTCACACCTGTGTAACAATCAGACTGACTGCATTTTGGTGTTCCACAACTTGGCGAAAACTGAAGTATGAATAAAGTGTGGCCATTATTAAAGCAATTCCTGATCTGGAAAATATGCACCTAGGGATAGCTCCACAGAATTACCGTATCATCAACCTTAAAACCTCAGCTCAACATATTTTAGCAGTTTAGTTTGTAATTCAGAATTTCTGAACACATAGCCAAGGATTTTTTTCCACAAAGAATCAACTAACGCGAAGTTACGGGTCTTACCGGCCTCGGTTATGGACTTCACGTGTTCCTCCACCTGAACTTCCTCTCCCTTGCTGAAATCCAGAAGCTCCTGGGCATTATTAATCTTGACGATTCCTTTCGTCTCCGTCTGTGTTAAATCAAGCGGGCACGAATAGACCGCTACCTTGGCGTTTTCGGCCTTGGAGACTTCGCCCTCCACCTGTCTTCTGAACACCATGCCCTGAATCACCGTGGAACCGTGGATGCCCTGTCCCAGAATCTTATTCACTCGCACATTGTCTACATTAAAGCTTTTCTGGTGGCTAGGTACTACGGATATACAAGCGTCCACAATGAGTTCTGATATAAAGTCTTCGTTGCCATATTGCTTGCTCATCACCGAGGTTTTCAAGGCTTTCCGGACTTCGGCACTGTCCCTCATATCTTTCACTCTTCCCACCTCGAGCTCGGGCAGTATCTCGAGGGCTTTCTTGCACGCCAGCTCGTAGCCTTGCTGTATTTCGGTGACGGAGAGCCCCATCTTGAGGAGGTCCTCGGCCTGCTCCAGCAGCGCGCCGGCGAATATGAGCACGAAGTTGGTGCCGTCGCCGCACTCCTGCTCCTGCTGGTGTGACGCCATGACGAGCATCTTGGCGGCGGGGTGCTGCACCTCGAGCTCCCGCAGGATCGTCGCCGCGTCGTTGGTCACAAACAGCTTCTCCAGGTGATTGATCACCATTTTGTTCTGGCCGTGGGGTCCGTACGCCGAGCGTGTCGTGTTGGCGAGCTCTTTGCAGGCGTCCACATTACGTAAAACTGCCTCGTCCACACCCGAGTAGTGCTTTGCGCCATCTTTTAACATCTGGGAGAAGCCCGGAGGCTTGGGTATGTGCATAGCCATTTTAATGTGCTTGCTGTTGTGTCAGCCTCTGTATCACTGATTCTGAAACAAGAAAAATGCATAAAAAATCTACTCCGAATCCAAAAAATCTAACTATCAAGATTTTTCAAAATCGCTCCGATCACTGCTTGCAGTTCAGGAAAAGGCAACAGATCTGTCACAATAACCTACTCCGAATCCAAAAAATCTAACCATCAAGATTTTTCAAAATCGCTCCGATCACTGCTTGCAGTTCAGGAAAAGGCAACAGATCTGTCACAATAACCCCCTATGAACTGCGGCAATTTTCAGAATAGACCCACTGCTCTCTGCTCCTTGCATGTCGTAAGAGGCGACTAATCTCTCTAGCTCTTCTTTTACTACTTCTTCATTTTCCCCTCTTCTTCCCCCTTCAGCGTGGGCCCCAACAAAGCCTTTGTGTCGATGAACCGGACGTTAAACACCAAACAAACAAACAACTTTTCGTGATACTCTCGTTTCATGACTAGACACGGCAAAAACGTTTTCACAAAAATACGAGGGAGAGGATATAGTATTGGTTAGAGTAGATCGTAATTGGTGACAACAAAATGTTCGGTTCTAACTAAACTTAATAAGTCGAATGCAAATTTGCCAGCCCTTTCTACTCGAATATTCCTTATTTTACGATACTTGACAAATAAAAATTGCTTTCACCTATGGAAGATGGTCTTTTCAATTTCACCAATTTGGATCTACTGTAGCCATTCGTATAAGCCTGCGTTTTATTGGGGAAGGATAATGTCTCGAAAATGTTTCGGAAATCAGATAATGTTTCTTGGTTTTTCGATAATGTCTCGAAACATTCTCAAGTGTATCGAGCTTTACATTCAGATAATCTTCTCATAATCCTTTTCTGCGCACCTGAGCGACATTATCGCCCAAAAGTGAAACAGTTTTGCTTTACTCACGTCGATTCAGAACTGACATATGACAACTTACAGTAGAAAGGAGAGAAACATAAAATTGAACAGCACATCGTAATTGGCAAAACTGAAAATGTGTTCTTTTAATGCGACAACAGCGTTGCGGCGGTTGTTCCATGTTTATTTACAAACTTTAAGCCATGCCATTCACTATTACATTCTTATTATGGGTCATAATAGTTTTCATCAGCCAACAGACGATTCTGTAAAATAACCAATTACGATGTGCTGGTCAATTTGAATGTTCCTTGCCTTGTACAACTATTGACAATAGCAATTCGCAATTTGGATTGCTATCTACTGAGAGAAAAGCACCAAAGCTCCCAGCAGCCATTTTTATTCTCGAAACATCATCTGAAGTGTTTTATTGGGACATTTTCTAAACATTATCTGGATTTATTATTTTTTCAGATACGTCTGATAAAACGCGGTCTAAGTACTGATCCGTTTACTGCTAAGCACGCGTGGGCGATAATACAATACTTTGCACCGGCACAGACATAATAATCTGTGCGAACCCTAAAATTTCGCTTTGTTACATAGGCAATGTCTTCAGCAATATCCAGTGCGGTAATGAAAACTGTATCAACAAAACTTTAATTTCGGAAGTTTCGGCTGCCTTGCTCCAACTTGCAAGACAGAAGCCAACTGTTTTCGCACTAAATTACATAATGCGATTGCACCAACGTAAATTCACACCTTTCAAACAGAAGTGTTTCTTTATGCCTTCTTTAAAAATGATATAACAAATTATTTTAAACAAAAATAATACAAACCTAACAACACGAGGTTCTGGATTGTTCTTCAAAAAATCTATCTGTGCAGTGGTTGTAGGCATGAGGATTAACCCATGTTTGATGATAGAAGCAATGACAATTGGAATACACCCAGAAACATTGTGGAACATTCTGAAATATTGGACAGGTTGGAAGCGAATATTACACGAGACGCCATTTTATATACCTTGAGACTCCATTGAAGTGTATAAGAAACCGTCAAAATGAATAAATAACTAACTAAATAAGACAAGTTAAAGAGTGTAAGTATATTAAGCTTCTTTTATTTTCACTAAGCCATGAGGGTTTCTCTTTCTTTGCCTATGCCAGCATCAAATCCTGAATGAATGAAAAATATGACTACTACCCAAAAATTCCACCTGGTTCTAATTATCCAACGCTATGTGCCTTGGAATTACGTAAATAATGCACTAGTGGAGAGTAGCATGAATAGGTTATTTTACGAAACACTGTGTCAAAGGTGTTTGTATTGATGTGAAACTAAACAGCACCACAAATATTTGATGATCGGCCTCAGTCTTGCCTTCTTAATGGAGAGAGTTCAGGAACATTTATAGATGTACAATATTCTTCAATCATCGAGCTGCATTTTGCATTTTACATCGCTTAATAGATGTAAAAAGGCAAAAGTAAACAATGTAAACACAAGACGATACAAAAATTCTTTCATCCCCTTCTCGCTGTTCAACTTTCAGTGACTTTATAGTTTAGGCTATAGAAATCTCGATGGGAAAGACATCGCAAAATTTTCAAGCTTAAAAAAAATAGTATATATCGAACAACTAGCAACAAGAATAACAGGTAACAAAGATATTTTCAAATATTTGACAATATTCGTCGCATATTTACTCTGTATCTTCGAACGCAATTCAACCTTAACGGTTGCAAGTTTCGAAATAGAATGATATCTTATCTTATTTTATCTATTATCTAGACACAGGAGCCAGACATCATGGCGTTCTTTTTCAGGAAAGGTTACAAGCGTTTTCGTCAAAATTAGCATATACATATCAATTGTAAAAAGAAGAAATATGCGGCAAATTGTTGTCAATAGATTTTCGATAGTTTTGCTTTTATTGCTGGGAGTTCATTATGTTTATACCTGGAAATGACAACTTCATTTTGGTAGACGGTTTTTACTTGTTAAAAGTAATTTTCCAAGATGAGAGAGACTTTCTTTCCATGGCTATATTAGAAGACCACAAAGCTACTTTAGAAAATGCCCTACGCTTATCGTGTCCAGTCCCAAAATAGCCCCTTCTTCGTGATTTTTAAACACACATGGCAGCTCTTATGCTACCAAGTGCACAGACAAAAAGTAAACAACCAAATAACACCGGTCTGTTATTTGATTCATGTTACAGATTGTGAATTCTCTTCGGTCACTATTCGGTCGACAAAATGTAAATTGAAAAAAAAAACTAGGATTTAAGTACGCTCATTCAAAAGGGGACCATGAGTGAAAAGATATAAAATCTTCTAAAGTAAGATATATCGATTCCAGGCATGCTGTTCATGAAAACATCCCTCGGACATTATCTGTTTTCTGAAACAGCCCAGTAATTTATCAGAACAAATAAATAAGAGAGGGGTATATTGATATAGGAAATATTTTGGAAACCTAGTTTTTTTATGAAATCTGTTTTGTTATTTAACTTTATGGTTGCAGTTTGACTGAAATCTAAACCATTACACTACAAAACAAGAGTAAGAAAAACAACAGTGATCATCAATACAGTAAAATATGTTGCTAGTAATGTGACGGTTACCGTTTGGGACGGTTAACCTTGAAGGTGGCGGTTAGGTTAAACCGAACCGCGCTCTGTGGAAAACTGCGGTTCATTTTCGGTTTTTAATTAACATTATTCGTTTAATTCCTAAGGTTTAAAAATCTGTAATTTTCTTTCATTTTACACACCGCAATTTAGATAAGATGAGCTGCATAAATGCATAATACTTGACCTGGACCGATCTTTTTGATTAAATGGCGGAAGAGTAGGGAAACTTTGCTAATTTAGGAGAGGAAATAAACACGTGGTGAGCAATAATTTAAGAATTCAATCTAGACCTATAGGCTAGTCAACAAAAGTCAGCAAATGTTTACTGAGTGGAAGTAAGCAAAAATTAAGAATTCATTTTTGTTTGAAAACGACATCTTTGTTACTGGAGTTGAAGTTGCTTCCAAGAAATCTCCACTGGAAAAGGCCGAACTAGAGGTTAATACTTACAAATCACTTCAAGGTAATTTCTATGGATAATAATCCTGTCGATTGGTGGAAACTCAATGAGAGCACTTTCCCACTTTTAGACAATCTAGCAAAATATGTATTGTGCATACCAGCAACCAGTGTTCCGTCCGAGCGAGTGTTCAGCACAGCTGGTGATATATTATCTAGTTCAAGGATGAATTTGAAACAGATATGTTGCTTTTTAAAAAAAATATGTGACAGTCAAATAACAGCTTTTTGTTGACTTTCAGGACAATGAACGTTGTGTCGTAATTTCTACTGTCTGTCAATTATTATTTCTCAAGAAATATTTGAAATATTTCAGATGTTAATTCATTTCAGTATTTTCAGTTCAGTATTTTAAGTATTTTAAGTAGTATTATGGTACTCTTTGTTCCATTAGAACTTTTGCGTTGTAACTTGATTTCTACTGTATTTCAAATTTTTGTTTTTCTCAGGACAATTTTTAACTGCTATGAAGGTTTCAGCTCACTATTTTAGCGCAGCATTATTTTACACTTCCAGATGAGTTCCTTTTTTAGTTAAGCAATGTGCTTACTTATCATGTTCTAGAATAAAAACAGAAAATTGATTGGAATATCTTTAATTTATATATATTTGCATAGTCTGAAAAAACCGAAACCGAACCGAAAAACCGCGGATATTTCTTTAAAAACCGAAACCGAACCGAACCAGACCCATCAGTGACGGATCACATTACTAGTTGCTACAAGACCTGAAGACTCCATATAAAAAAAACACCTAGGTATAGTTACAGTTTTGCCCATTTCCGACAGGAAGAAGAAAATTCTTTCTGAAGTCTCTCTCTGAATGAAATGCCTTGTACGCTGGAAGAAATGGAAACCCCGCCGGAAGTAATTTTGCCCATGTAGCGTCTGTTGATATTTGCTAAAGGAAAACAGGAGAAATGAGGTTATGTTCACTTCAATATAAAAAAAAACCACCTGTCAAATTTTCAGTAATTTCTGGTTTATTGTGCACCACTCGTAATACGCATAAGTCACCAGAATAGGTAAATGGGGATGCAACATATGTAAACACTAAAATGTGGTGCATTGTATAAAAACCAAGCTAGTGCATATTACGTCAAACATTTCGCGATAATACAGAATTATTGTCAGAAAAAGTATTGGATAAAAATTCTTGTTCCCACTTTGAAATTTGTAGGAGTTGCAGCATTTGAAATCTTGGAAATTGTAAATTATTACTATCAGTTTTAATTTCGAATATATCGGCTTGTAGACCAAGAATGGGTTTTCAATGTGTAAACACTGGTTATTGCGATCCATGAAAAGAATTTTTAGGGGATAATCCATCAGATTTGGATACACCTAACAGGTACCCCTGTCACGATGTTTACAATGCTTGTCAACCAATTTTGGGGGATAAACCGTCAGATTTGGGTACCCCTAACAGGTACCCCTGTCACCATGTTTACAATGATTGTCAACCATCCGACCAATCAGCGTCGGTGCAGTTCCTGTCATGTTATCATACCATTCCCAACTTATCGCCATCCGAGTTTTTTCTCCGCTTACTTTTTGGCAAAAATGACGGATCAGAACCAAGGTAAATGCATACTTTTTTAGATATTATTTATCATGCATAGTAATTTTATGTATACTGTAAGTTTCATCTTGCTTTGTGTACGTTATTTTTAGTTTGCTGGCTTTGCTGATCCTTACATGTGGTAGTTCTGAGTTTTGCCGGACCGGATTTCGTTCTATAATTGCTTTCCTGCCATCAAGAACGTTCTTTAGGTTACTAGTAATAGACAGTGAGATGGTTTCCTAAAATATTTAATTTCTTAATACTCATTTTTATGAGCAAAATATCTTGTAGATGTAGAAGCCATCACTAAGGGTTTTCCAATATGTTACACATTGGTTATCGCCATCCATAATAATGAAAAATTCTGTGGAACACATGGCGCCACATGGGTACCCTTAACAGGTGCCCTGTTGCTATGCTTACAATGCTTATTAACCAACCGACCAGTTCCTGTAATGTGGTCGAACCACATGCAACTTATCGTACCACATGATCCAAATTGATCGGGAGGTGGGTTGGTACAATTCAAGCGGTGGGTTCTACGTCTACAAGATATTTGACTCATAAAAATGATCATTAAGAAATGAAATACTTCAGTTTTAATTTCGAAAATATAGTTATGCGGACAACGAAGCCATCACAATGGGAGACTAAAATTGGTGGAGGGAACTGAACATCCCATGCATACGAACTGGTTGACATGCGGTCGACAAGACATGGTGTCGGAAAGGCAGAAATGAAGGAGATCAATTCAATTTATTGCAGAGGGATTTCGCAGCGTAATGCCCATTTCATAACAAATAACAATGTTCAGTGGGGTTTCACCATTAATAACAATAAGCTCGAACACACGTACAGACTGATACGAGCTAATCCCTCCCCTTCTTGTTCACAAGAGAGTTAAATACACGAAAACCTGTATATATAACGTCACCGTATGAGCCGACCCTTCACAGCAACGTGTTATATCATGTGCAAAACAGTTGTCTGAAACCCGACCATGGTATAAGACGCCACTGTGGCAGGTTGCCACAACAACCGTCCCATGATAGGCACGCACGCGTTATCGGTGCTGCTGCAAGTAGTGCCTAAAACCAGAACCTATTTAGCTGCCTTCTTCTTTTTGTGCGGCTCCTGCAAGCAAAGGGCTATTATGAATCACTGATTCAGCAGCAACAAACGGGCCGAGACTAGGCAAATTATTGAACGCATCAGTTGAATAATAGAGTGCTTAATAAATGTGTTAGGCAAAGCCCAACAGCCAACCCATAACAAGTCACACCACTAGTAAAAGAGTCTAACCTGATGAGTTTTAATTGACAATCACTTCCGAATTCCACCTTCAGGTTCGTTAATTATATCATCATATGATTACATATGATTTTCTTGTTATAATTAGATACAGACGCTTTGCAAAGATCTGCTGTAATACCACGCATGAAAGATATAAACAGACGAAGCTGCGACGTGCTGCAACACGCATTTCATTGTTTGCTGTACACGAGCAGTAGGGAGACGGATCATAACGACACCACCACGTGACTTAACACCTGGCAAGGCTGGTATGACGATCTGTTGAAATGTACCTAAGCCCTTGATTGTAACGTACGTCTTGTGCAAAAAAAGACGACAATGGTTTTAGGACCACTGCCTCCCATAGACCATTGACTTGAGTAATAGAGTTATGTAAAGCGTGTATTTTACAGCGGCGTTTGTCAAACGCCAACACCACGAAAAATACGCACTTCAAAGTGAGTAACTTGTCTTAAATTATAGAGTGATGGAAAAGTGGAGATGGGAGACATTTCAACACCAGTGTCAAATCCCAAGGCAGCACTGTCCTGTCAGGAATAAGACGTTCTAACTGAAATGACCTGAGTAAGTCCGACAATACATTGCATGAGGACAAATCATGATCGGATGCACGCTTCAAAATAAACGTGAGAGTCGACCGATATGTCATAGTGGACCTAATTGTCACCTTCCATACTTCGAACAAGTAAAGGAAAAAATCGGCCACTGCTACCGCCATCGTATCAACAAAGGAAACCAAGGCAGTTCTGGAGGACCGGAAGGTACCAAAACATACGGCTAGGTTTCTCTTGCGAAATCTTCACAAGAACTTTGAGCATAAGGGTCGGAGGCGGAAACGCAAAGAAGATCCCATCGGCTACTGACACAGTAACGCGTCGATCGCTAAAGCTGCCAGATCCGAACACGGAGAAATGTATACCGGAAGATGATGGTTGAGACGATTAGCAAAAACATCGACCTGGGGAGGACCCCACGGAGAGTGTGTTGCAAACTTGTAGTCCGCTAAAGCCTTCTCGGTGTGAACCAACTCGCCCGTCCGAGAAGCTAAATCGGCCAGGCCATTCAGACTGCCTGCAATGTGTGACAGCTGAATGAGAACCAGAATCGTGAGCATGCAATAGAACCCATTTGGTGAGACGAGACAACGTCGTTGAGCGACTGCCGTCCTGCCTTGACAAATAAGACACCGCTGTCTGATTGTCCATCAAAAATTGAATCACGTGACCCGTGAGACATTTGGTTAGAGCTTGACAAGTAACGAAGACCGCCTTCATCTCCAATACAATGATATACAAGCCCCATTCGTGAGCCAACCATTGGCTCCTGACCATACGTCCTTAGAAAAAGAAGGCCCCAACCGCTGCAAGAAGCATCGGTCTCTACCTGCTTGGACGGAACTGGAAAAAAGAATGGAACACCGTGCGACAGACTGAGTTGACGCGACCACCAATCCAGATCGATGAGAGCTAACAGTGAAAGCCGTACCCGATGAATCTGCAACCTGCCTCGACGCAATGCCTTCAACACATACCTTTGAAACTCCCGGAAATGACATCTGCCCAGCTCGACCGTCTTTTCCGTTGCTACCAATAGCCTGAGAAGTGAATCAAATCGAGAAAGCGAGGTTTGGGAGAAGACACGACCCGTGCAATTCCGGACATATTTTTTACATGCAATTTTGAGTGGGGAAAGCCCGGACCCCGGAAAAATCCAACAATTCTCCCAAGGACTCTAACCTCTCTGCTGGAATCAACTCCGACTAATCTGTCGCATTGACCAACAAACTCAGGATATCGCACTGCTTCAGTAGGGTATCCAACTCTTGAGTGCCTGTAGGCATCTTTTCTATGGCTTTCGTTTTGATTCCGGGCTGACATTCGGGAGCCACGGCAGCAGGTCACGAGGATACACCAGTGGCTGGATTAGGAGAACTCCGTCATTGGATTGATAAGCTACAGCCTTAGCGTGTAAAACCTTTGACGGAAGCAAGCGAGACCAGTGGCGCGACTGAATATCTTGCAACATTTGTAACTCGCCCATCCTGGCTTGTACCACGCTAGAAACACAAGAGACGTCGATCAACCCATGAAGTCTTCATGTTGTTACGGTTGTGACTGGGCCACAAAGAAAAAGGACGTGGACTAACCTCTGGTTTTGACAACGTTATCGAGGCAGATGAGTTATCGGTACAAACGTAATAATATCCTTAAAGGAAAGTCGCTGCCGAAAAATCTACTGTCGAAGCCCATTCGCCTGGTAAAACCTCCACACCTGGAGGAGTGGGGGAGCGTAAGGCCGTAAGGGTTTATAGACCTCTGGCGGCATGACCCGTGGAGAGGCATGCTATAGTCCAGAATGAAACATCGTCGAAGGTACGGCCTGAGTAATCACCATCGGAGCAGTGTGCGAGGCCGTAGTTACGACGGGTGATGACGCTAAACTAGTTGCGATAGATTCTGTGACAAGACTTGAAATGTGTTCTTCATCACTGACAATCACTGGCTACTCCTAACAAGACGATGAATTGTCTGCTGATGAAGAGGAAGAGGATGCATAAATAGAATGTTTCCGAACGCGACGTGTATCGCCCGTCATTTGCTGTGTATAGCGGCCACTACACAAGTTCCCATTGAAGATGTCATATCGACTTCTTCCGGATCGATGAAGTAAATGCCCGACGGAGAAACAGAAATATCCGGTAGAGAACTGACTTTAAGTTTCCTGGGTTGTCTCAATCCATCTCCTTCAACATCTGTCCACAATGGACAATGCCGTATGAGAAAGCGTATGTATAGAGGCAGGAGACTTGCAAGAGAAGTAAAAAAATCGAGAGATCGAGATGCGCACACTGGTCGCAGTAGCTATCTTACGTGCAAGACTGTATCCCCCAGCGTTGCAGACACGCAGTGCACCTTGAATGTGTGTCCCCTACCGCTTGTTATGCGTACAGGCATCGGGCATCGTCAGTGAATCTACAACCAAACAAACCCTATAGGTATGATGTTATCATTGACGATAATACATAAAACGTTATATTAACGATAAAAGAAGAAAACAGTGCGTATATCATTAAAACTGGAAATAAAGCATAAGATGAACTACACGACCTAATTATTGATACCCGTCAGCGCAGCAAGTATCACGTGATTGCGTCGCCGCATGTACAACCCGGCACCGCAGCAACCTGTGGCAAACACGGGTCGTAACCATCACGACCGTCCCAGTGATGACCCGGTGCAATCACGGGCCATGCTAAACATGACCCGGCTTTGTGCCAACCCGTGCCAGTCACGTATCGTGCAAGTCACGTATAATGCCAGTCATGTATCGTGCCAGTCACGTATCGTGACACACACGATGCGGCCTTGTGTCAACCCGTGACAGTCACATATCTTACAGACACGACCAGACCTTGTGTCAAGTCGTGACAGTCACGGATTGTGACAAACACGACTAGAAACACATTGCAGTCGCTGCAACAGCAAGCCGTCACAAATACGACCCGTGACACTATGTTGCAACAACAAATCGCTGCAATAGCGAGTCGCTGTGAACACGAATCGTGACAACAGCGAGTCGCTGCAAACACGACTCGTGACAACAGCGACTTACCAGTTGACCAAGTCATGTGTAATAAACAGTGATATGGCTTCTGGGCGATTTTCTCAGTTGCCATTTCGAGGGTTTGCCTCATTGTCAGCAAACAGTTTGCATTGAGTTGGCTCTGCAAACAGGAAAGTTTCTACTTTCGTCGTCCTTCTTCCCTTATGCTCGTTGAGCGGTATAGGGGCGTTGGACTCACAGTGATCACAGCTTAGTAAGCCTGCCTTCCACTGGCTGCAGTTACTCCCTTTTGAGGGTAACATACACTCTTTCTGTTGATAGACACGCCAACATTTAGTGTTGTGGCGATTTATCACGGTATTGAGTAGTGTAGCCGCTTTTTTCCATATTTTACTCGGTGCTGAGTCGATCATGTGATGATAAGAGCAGCGTCGCACCCGTTGGAGGGACGACAACTCGACTATCTGACGAGTCGTCCCTACAACAACATGGTGTAAGAATCGATCACGTGTCATGGTACGAGGATAGCAGGGGTATTTTAACCTTGCAGTCTCCTATGCCGTGTATGTTACGACTCGTTGCAGCGACGGGTACAACAAAGGATTGTGTCGGGTCGTCACCGAGACGGTCGTGACTGTGATGACCTGTGATTGCGACGGGTCGTGTATGTGGTCGTGTATGTCCCGGGTCGTGTATGTGGCGACTCGATCACATGACACTTACTGCGGTGGCTGGCGTTGACATTAGGTTGTGTTGTGCACCTTATGCTTTGTCTATAAAACATGTTTTATTGGCGTCAGTGATAACTGCATACTTATACTATTTGTTTGGTTCTAGATTCACTGACAATCCGGAACTTCTGCACTCATATTAAGTGTACAGGGAACCCACATTTAAGGTGCACTACCTGCTTACGTCGTTGGGGATACGGCCCTGCAAATTCGACAACCGTTTCGACCAGTGTGCACATCTTGACGACTCCATTTTTTCCTTCTTGATGCAACAGCAGGAGACTACCAGGGTCCAGGAAAACGGTCGCATGCGTTCGAAGAGTGGCAAGTCGTCTGCATCGATTCATACGCTTTCGCCTATTACGCTTTCTACTGCGGACATAACAAACACAAATGTGGGGAGATCAAAACAGCTGAGGAAACTCCAGATTCTGTGGTGTCGACACCGGGCATTTACATCATTGATCCCGGTCAAGTGGATGTGACATCGCCGATGGGGACTTGTCTTGTGCTTTACAGGCCCTATTCAATCTGTTTTACAGGCTCCGTTGATCAACGATCTCACGAAAACAAACACAGTGCCTAACGACGTTTCTATGCAACATTTGTCCATTACCTCGGAAATGGATTTTAATATCTCTACGGCGGTTAGGCAAGCTTTGTCTTGGTCTTTTTCTCATAGACAAGAACTTTCGATTTTGAAAAAGTTCACTTTAAACCACAACTTGCATCCCGACACATTAAAGCATGCCTCGGACGATTTGGCTTGTCGACAGCACCGTTTTTTTTTGCCCAGGTGATTAAGGTAGTCAAACGCTGGGACCGTCAAGTGAGTTTGCTCCTTTTTCAATATCTCGACGACAGACAGCTTCTTCTAACTGAGCTGGACACTCTGCTGGGGCAGTGCGATATCCTGGGTCTGTTGGTCAATCGCAGCAAGTCGGTATTGGTTCCAGCTCAGAGAGTAGAATTTTTGGGAGAATTGTTACTTTTTGCGAGGGCCAGGTTGTTTCCCACTCAAAATCTAATGTCAAACATTATGTCTCTCATTCCAGGGGTCATGTCTTTTCCCAAACCTCGTGTTTCAAAATCAGAATCGGTCTATTGATGGCAACGGAAAAGACGGTCGAACTAGGCAGGTATCATTTCAGGGAATTTTAACGATTTGTGTTGAAAGCAAGACAGGTTACCGGATCATCGGACACGGCTTTCCTTGTTAGCTCTCAGGGATCTAGATTGATGGTCGTGTCAATCCAGTCTTTTGATCGGTGTGCCATTCTCTCTGTCAGCCCCGTAAAAGCAGGTACAAACAGACGCCTCTTGCAACGTTTGACTGTCATTTTCAGGGTCGCGCGTGGATTTACTGGCCGATTGCATGTAAATATATTGGAATTGAAGGCGGTCTTGACAGCTTATACATTCGGGTTGTGGTTCACCTCTTAAGAGGTGTTTGTGAGTAGTGTAAGAGTGTGCTATTCTTAATCTGTGTATTACCATATCGTCGCGAAGACCATTTAGGGAGGGCAATTTACGTCCTACCACAGTGTTAATTTGGTATAGCTTATTGTAGGTTTGTTCATCCCAATGTTGTTGCCATAGATTTTTGACATATCTAGAAATATGGCATTAAAAATCTGATGACGGTATAAGGAAATCTGAGCAATCTTGGTTTAACGCTTCTTTGGTGCCTTTATCCGCTGCCTCGTTGCCCGGGATTCCAACGTGGTTCGGTACCCAACAAAATATTATCTCTTTTCAGCTTTTATCACTTCGTGGTGTTTTTCTATCAAGTCCAAAATTAATGGGTTGGATACCTGTAGGTTTTCTAGTGATTCAAGCACTGACATGGAGTCCACACACAATATGAATTTTTTGTAACGGCTAATCTTGACAATTTGTATGGCTAACTGCAGGGCTCTAACTTCAGCAGAGAAAATAGAAGACCCATCAGGGAGCCTGGTTTTCAATGTATTATTTTCTGTGACAATAGCTGCTGCAGCCTTGTCCTCAAGTTTGGAGCCATCGGTATACATGAAATGGTAGTCATTATAATTATCCTTTAATTCTGCAAATTTTGACTGGAATGCACACGGATTAGTTCGTTCTTTGTGGACTCAGATTTCCTTAACTTCCAAGGGGGTTGGTTGAGTATTCTGTAATTTGCAACAGATTCAACGGTTATACCTGCTTCTTGCAGGTGTGGTATAATCCTTGTTCCAAAGGGGGGATAGCATTGATACCTCTATCCGCATAATGTGATCGGAAAACAATCTGATGAGCAGGGATATTTCTATTGGCGTAACGTTTTATACAATACTGCATGGCAAGTTTTAACCGCCGCATATTGAGAGGTTGTTCACTTGCCTCAACGTGTAAACTGTCGGCTGGGGATGTTCTAAAGGCATTTAAACATATTCTTAAGCCTTGATTCTGTATCGGTTCTAACATCTTGAGATACGATGGTCTTGTTGAACCATAAATTATACTGCCATATTCCAGTCGCGATCTAATTAGAGCTCTGTACAGCATGAGTTTAGTATCACGATCTGTTCCCCAATTGTGGGAGGAGATGACTCTCAGTAAATTTAAAGCCTTCCGACACTTTCTTCGGAGGTGTTTAATATGTGGGATAAAACTAAGTTTGTTATCAAAAATTAAAAATCAAAAATTTGTTCTCCTTGACATCAGGGATTTGCACATCAGAGATGTGCAACACTGGATCGTCGTGTTGTTTTCCTTTTTTTGCAAAAGTGCATACAAACTGTTTTGGTTTGTGAGAATTTAAAACCATTCTTAGTCGCCCAGACTTGGAAAGAATAAATACTCTGCTGAAGACGACGCTGTATTAAATTCATACTTTTGCCTCTACGCGACATGGCAAAATCATCTAGTGAAGAGTGAGCTATCTATCCCCTGTCTGAGTGTATCTTTTATATTGTTGATTTGTATCAGAAAAAGTAGAATTGAAAGGGTGCATCCTTGGGGGAAGCCTTCCTCTTGTTCAAAGTATTCTGAGAATATTGTACCAAGACGAACCCTGAATCGACGATCATCCAGGAATCCTTTTACAAACTGGGGCAGACGGCCTCGGAGGCCGAAATCAAAAAGATCCTTTAGTACTCCGTGTTTCCATTTTGAGGATTTCGTCGATCTTTGTTTGGCTTTGGTATTGGTATTATTGTGGTTTCCTTCCATATTTCTGGAAAAGTGTCGGAATTCCAGGTATGGTTTAACAATTCTAAAAGGATCTTTAGGGTATGGTCTGGCAAGTGTCTAAGCATCTTATAATGTATGCCGTCTGGTCCTGCTGCTGAATCATGGAACTATCTATGGCCTTTCTTAATTCATCAAGAGAAAAGTGCCTATTTTGCTGTTGTCAGAATAGAAGTTAAGAGGATTAGTTTGTTCTGTTTCTTTATAGCGTCTGAACTCATTGCTATAATTTTTGGAAGATGAATTATGTTCAAATGTTTCGCCTAGGGTATCTAAAATGTCCTTCGGGCCGGTGCTCATATTATTGTCTACTTCCAGATGGCTTACTGTGTTAAAAGTGTTCTTGCCAGATATTTTTCTAACCATGTCTCAGGTCTTTTTTAGAGAATTATTTGTGTTGAGTTGAGAAACATACTCTTGCCAGGAGTCTTGTTTGCTTTTTAACTGTTTTGCGCGCAACTGCCTTCGCCTTTTGATATTCTATTTTTCTTGTAAGGTCTGGGTAATTTGAAAACTTGTGGAGAGCTTGTTTACGAAGCGCTATGGATTCTTTACAAGCGTCATTAAACCACGGTTTATGTGGTTTCTTGCGGGATCCTGATGTCCTTGGGATAGATTTTCACACACTCCATGGAGAAGAAAGGTAAATAATGAAATATGTTCGTCATCATCATCAGTAAAATGTTCCCTTTTGATACTCTGATGACATAATTCTTGGAATTCTGAGCAATCTGCTTTCTGAAACTTCCATTTTGGAGATCTTTTTTCGTGGTATGGTTTAGATTCAGTCAGTAAAATAGGAAAGGGGTCACTGCCGGGAGATCACCCAGCACTTTCCAATTAAAATCAAGGTATAAATTAGCAGATGCTATGGAAAGGTCAATGGAGTTTTTGAACCAGTACCAGGGTGAAGATATGTGTATGACTTGTCGTTGAAAATGGTTAAATTATGATGGTTAAGGAGATTTTCTACCAATTTTCCCTTCAGATCAACGTAAGTATTGCCCCACAATGTACTATGAGCATTAAAGTCGCCCAGGAAGAGGACTGGTTTAGGTAACTGATTTATTAAGTCATTCAACTCCTCTGGTTGAGGTCTCAAATGTGGTTTCAAATAAATATTACAAATTGTGAAAGTTTTGTCAAGCGTGATACGAACCGCCGATACAGGTGTTGTTTGCGTTTCCACCGTAGTCTCTAATAATAAAATTTCTCGTGAAGATTTCGCACGAGCACATTCGTCTATTATTGGTCACCCATATCTTCCAAAACTTTGTTTCCTTTGTTGATGCGGTTACCGTGCGCCATGACTCTTCTAATTCCCCTGGAGTGTGGCAGTCTGCGTCCACCTCATTGGAACCATTATCATCTAAATATTCAGTTGTTTCGACTGATGCTTTGGTGCATTAAGTTTCCTTCCCAAAGTCCAAGGGTTTCTCTAAACGGGTAATTCAGACAAAGGATAGCATACACAGACTCCACGAGCAAGGTGTACTTGTCACACTTGCGAGTTTTTGAATCATGGTGTCTCGATAGCGGAGACGGCGGTGGCCGACTTTTTTCTTTATTTGTTTGAGGTCAGAAAGGCGTCAGTCAGATCAATTATGACGTACCGTTCGGCTGTCACGTTATTTTGAAGCATGCATCGGCTATGATTTCTCATCGTGTGATATGTTGTCGGATTTACTTAGTTCATTTAGGTTAAAATGGCCTATTTCTGACAGGATTGTGGTGCCTTGGGATTAGTCACTGGTCTTAAAATATCTCACGTCTCTATTTTAACATTACTCTATCGTCTCAGACAAGTTACTTATCTTAAAGTCTATTTCACGTGGCGTTTTGTGATACCAGCATTCCCAGGTGAGAGGCCCCGTGCTAGTGTCAACACCGCGTCGTTACGCCCCATCTCCCTACTACGCCCATATAGTTAACGATCAAGTACTTACCGTAACCCATCAAAGCTTAGACAGCGTGTCATCTAGTTCGTATGCACTGGGTATTCAATTCCCACCGGCACTTCGAATCTCCCATGGCTTCGTTGTTTACAAGCCGATATTTTCTAAATTAAAACTAAGTATTTAATTTCTTAATAATCATTTTTATAAGTAAAATATACTGTAGACGTAGAAGCCATCACTCGAATTATATCCATCCACCTCCCCAGCAATTAGGATCGTTTAGTACGATAAGTTGGATATGGTTCCATCACATGACAGGAACTGCACCGACGCTGACTGGTAGGATGGTTGATAAGTATTTTAATCATAGTGACAGGGGCACCTGTTAACAATTGTAAAAGGTCCCCAATCACTGTAGACTATATTCCAAACCAGTAACAGAAATGTAATTTGACAAAGTTTACGTAACAAGTAAGGTAGGTGAGACGGGAGTTACGAAACCCAAATTTGAATAAAACTGTGAAATCGTAAATAATTAATTTTGGCTGGGTTTGGACATTACATGGCGTTGGATTAATAACTTCAAAAGCTAGGTGAAACGTTTGTGATACTAGTGAGCAGGAACTGTTGTAATTTCTTATTTTAATGGCAGACTAAGAGTATTTTTGTCTGTTGAGAAGTGCTGAAGAAAATGTATACCTGCATGACTTTCCTTTCTCTGAATAAGGGAAAGGTCTATTAAGCACATATCCGACATGAGTAGCAAATGGGACGGGACTCAACGTCTCCATCACGTACATTTCTGTTTATGTACATCGTTATTCAATAGATGTATAGCTTATCGTAAGTTGGTTATTCAAGGGTGTTGCAAGACTACAACAGCGACTTTATATACACACACGAAGTTTTAAGGATGTTCTGTTCGATCAAAGTTCTTGTTATACTTATGTGTGTGTCGAAATGGAACATAATGCTTTGGTGTATTTAACACATAATCGACGCAACCAGTATATCTGACGGTACCCAGCTTCTCCAACACGTACAATTATGTTTATCCACATCTTTGTATAACAGATGTATCTTTCATTGAAATCCACCCAGCACTTCTTGAGATGTGGTATTCTCAAGGTGCATTTTCTTCATTTACATCTCTAAAATTTCTAGGTCCCATGGTGACCTTCATGGTAGGGTCAAGGTCACCAAAATCTAATCAGTTCGAGAACCTTTCATATAGAAGCCAGAAATCCACCCAGGCCTCCTTGAGATAATATGTTCACAAGGTACATTTTCTTGGTTGACATCCCTCAAATTTCTAAGTCCCATGGTGACCTTCAAGGTGGGATCAAGGTCACCAAAACCTAATCAGGTCAAGAACCTTTTATATAGAAGCCACACACTAAGTTTGATTGAAATCTACCCAGGACTTCTTGAGATATTCGTGTTCACAAGGTACATTTTCTTCATTCACATCTATAACAAAATTTC
This sequence comes from Protula sp. h YS-2021, assembly GCA_949752745.1. Lineage (NCBI taxonomy): Eukaryota > Metazoa > Annelida > Polychaeta > Sabellida > Serpulidae > Protula > Protula sp. h YS-2021. The sequence goes on along the minus strand of OX457029.1, from coordinate 51,750,376 downwards.
TTAGTACCATTGTGACCTTCAAAGTGGCGTTCAAGGTCACCAAAACCTAATCAGGTCGAGAACCTGTTATATAGAAGTCACACACCAAGTTTGATTGAAATCCACCCAGGACTTCTTGAGATATAGTGTTCACAAGGTACGTTTTCTTCATTCACATCTCTAAAATTTCTAAGTGCCATGGTGACCTTCAAAGTGGGGTCAAGGTCAGCAAAATATAAACATATTGCGACCCTTTTATATAGAAGCCACAGACCAAGTTTGATTGAAATCCACCCAGAATATGTTCACAAGGTACATTTTCTTGGTTGAGATCCCTAAAATCCACCTAGGACTTCTTGTGATGTGGTGTTCACAAGCTTTTGTACACGGACGAACAGACGGAAGCCGATCCTATACCCTCCCTACGGGTTCTCCGGTTGGGGGATAATGAATGACATGCGGCAGCACATTGTATCATTAAAAACGCCATTCGTACCATTGAAATTGAGAGAAATTACTTGAAACAACAAACATCGGGATTGAAGGGGGCATCCATACCGGACGCATGTGCAGTGGGGGAAGGTGATGCTGGGCTGGGCGGACGCTAATGGAACTCAACATTTTTGCACAGGAGTGGTAGGTCGGGAAGTCGATTAGCGCATGCCCGAGAGAGAAGGGATGTGCAGAAAAGGGAAAAAAAAGAGTTAATTAAAACGTCCAATTGTTGCAATTGAAATTACAATGTTTTCACCAAAGTAAGCTACCCGTCTTCCCCGACAAACTACAGCATTCCCCCAGAATACCACACCTGTGAGCGGATCCCGTTTATAGTTGATATGCGTAACAATCAAGACATCTAGATGTGCCTTTTGGGGGTTTTGATCGGATCGAAGCCCATCTGGATCTGTATTGGGACTTAGAATCCAAAAAATTCGGATCTCAATGTGCACTTTGGTTTCCAGACGATATCTCCGAAACTAGTGACCGGATCCGGTTCATATTTGATATGTGTAACAACCAAGATATCTAAATATGCATCTTGGGGGTTTTGGCATATCTAAATATGCCCATGTGGACTTAGAATCCCAAAATCCGGATCCCATCGTGTACTTTGGTTTCCAGAAGATATCTCCGAAACTAGTGAGCGGATGCCGTTCATATTTGATATGCGTAACAGCCAAGACATCTACATATGTCTTTTGGGGGTTTTGGTCGGTTCGCAGCCCATATGGATCTGTATTTTGACTTAGAATCCCAAAATCCGGATCTCAACGTGTACTTTGGTTTTCAGACGACATCTCCGAAACGAAAGAGCGGATACGGTTCATATTTGGTGTGCGTAACAACCAAGATATCTAGATGTCCCTTTTGGGGTTTTGATAGGATCGAAGCCCATCTGGATCTGTATTTGAACTTAGAATCCCAAAATCCGGATGTCAATGTGCGCTTTGGTTTCCAGACGATATCTCTGAAACTAGTGACCGGATCCGGTTCATATTTGATGTGCGAAAAAACCAAGAAATCTAGATGTGGCTTTTGATAGGATCGAAGCCCATCTGTATCTGTAATTGGACTTAGAATCACAAAAATGGGATCTCAATGTGTACTTTGTTTTCTAGACGATAATTCTAAAATTCTCATTTCGTATGCATAACAATATAGCGTAGTTGTTTTATCTACTTCGCTAAGTGCGAGGTACAGCACCCGCCTTACTAATTACACCCACGGCGGGGGATATGGCAATGACTGATTGCTCTTGTTTTATATTTATAATCGCCCGAATAACTATGAGCTTAGATTTTTCGCATTTCTTGATATATTATGAAATTAACGAAAGAGCAAAGTGGAATAAAACTTTAAGTCCAATTGAATGTATTTTATTTCCCGAAATTCCAACGAAAGCAACTAAAAGCGCACGAAAGCGTGCAAAAGCGTGCAGGTTCAAACTAATGTCACCTTCGCATGTTTCAGAGACAATGAGAAATTGAAGTGCGGTTAGCAAATTCGTACAAATCCGTATAAAAGCAGAAATTCATACGAGTGAGTATTAAAGCATACTTTTTCCAACAAAACCATACAACTGCATAGAAGATCTTACACGCTTATCCCCAACAATTTTCACTTGTTGTATCAAACAATTAAACACGCACTTTGAATGATTTATTTTGGCAGACCTATCACAGTATAAAATAGAGGCTCAGTAAGGGAGGATTGCCCGGGTAACACATAATGTCACCGGATTGTAGTAAATTCAATCACCTCTCATTGGCAAATTATAAATCCCTAATATCTGCTTTGTCATGTAAAATTAAAGCATATTGTGCAAAAGGAAATTGGCCGATGTCTGGCCTAATTTTACAATTATAATGGCCCGAATAAGTATGAGCTTAGGTTTTTTTGCATATCTCCATATTCTATGAAATTAACGAAACAGCAAAGTGGAATAAAACTTTAAGTCCAATTGAATACATGTTATTTCTCGAAATTCCAAAGAAAGCAACTAAAAAGCGTGCCAAAGCGTGCGAAAGCGTACCGGTGCAAACTAATGCCACCTTCACATGTTTCAGGGATATTGAGAAATTGAACTGCGGTTAGCAATTCGTACAAATCCATATAAAAGCAGAAATTCATACGAGTGAGTATTAAAGCATACTTCTTCCAACAAAACCATACAACTGCATATAAGATGTTACACTCTTATCCCCAACAATTTTCACTTGTTGTATCAAACAATTAAACACACACACTTTGAATGATTTACTTTGCCAAACATATCGCAGTATAAACTAGAGGCTCAGTGAGGCAGGATCCCCCGTGTAACACATGTCATTTGATGACAGTAAATTCAATGAAATTGAAAACCCTACATTGCCTAAGTTTTTGGTCGATTTAAAAAAATAATACGACGTTGCACATATACAATATATATATATATATTCACTGCATAAAATTTCAGAACGCTGGATCGAATACTTTTACAGAACTCTTCTGCACAAAATCTATCTCCGTACAAACAAGTTTCCATAAAAATATACAGTTTTGACAAGTCGTATTTTTGACAAATTTCGGCCGATTTCAAAAATAATACGACGCTGCAAATGCACAACATATATATTTTCCATGCATAAAATTTGAGAACGCTGGATCAAATAGTTTCGCAGAACACGTCTAAACAAAACATCTCCGTGTTAACAAAGTTCCTGAAAAACAGCCATTTTTGACGAGTCGTATTTTTGAGAATTTTTGGTCGATTTCAAAAATAATACGACGTTGTACACCTTCAATATACGTTTTAATCATATGCCAAAGGATAAAAAGCTATACGACAAATACTTTCGGAGATATAGCCCGGACACGAGGGTGCACGAAAGCGGACAGACGGACAAGCTGAAACCTACATCCCCTATTTTCACGGGGGATAATGACACATGTAAACAAACCCTCTCACAGTGAGTTCAATGGCCTCCCATGAATGCCTGTTTGCAATATAAAGCACAACAACACGTGTTTATCCCTAGGAAAACACCTAAAATTATGTCATAAATACAAGTTGTCAATGTTTCATGTTTCAATACGCTCAATTCTTATTAGTGAGCTCTCTAATTCTGAAATCGCTCTCTTAATACATTTGCGGCGTCTCCAACCTTAAGTGTATTCACAGAGGACATTAAAAATGCGTGATTGTGTCCTCTAATTAAAGCTCGCTGAAATGAATCATGTGACCAAAGCTGCTCCAACAGAAATGTCCCATAAGCGGTCCACAACAGTCAAGTGAGATTCGCCGACAAGTGAGGGCTGCCGTTTGTTGGACCACCAGAATTGTAACTAGAGCGGCCAGTGCACACAAAACATAAGAGTAACGGCTTTTATTACACACTTTCAATCCACAGGTACTTAGTTTCTTGTTTTGTGAACTAAAACAAATGTCTCCCCGACTGAACCCATAATTGCCCCAAAACCATTTTTTTCATATTACTGGAATAAGGTATTCATTTCCGCAAACATAATGATAATTCATTGTCAAAAATTCAAAAATAAACAAAACAGATGGTTGTCACTAAAAGAGATTTAATGCACGTCTTTTTTATCAGAGTCTGGAAGATGGTCGCTAAAACGGTTCGACTGTATGTCTTTTATCCAGGTCTGGAAATTGGTCACTACAGCAGTTTTACTGCACGTTACATTTTTATACGGGCCTGGAAGTTGGTCAAAACAGACAAGTTTCACCGTACGTCTTTTTATCCGAATCTGGTATGGATCACAACAACCAGTTCTTAATTTACATCTGTTTATCCAGGTCTTGATGGTGGTCTTGATTTTTTTTTTTTTTTTTTTTTTTGTTAACCGTCATCACCTTGGGGGCTCACCTCGGTGGGAGAAGGATGGGGTCATTCCGGTACCAAAACGGTGAGCTGCTTTTCATAACACAAGATATCAGGTGACCCACTTGAAAACCGAATAATGCTTCCAGGTACTGCAAACAATGCTAACCGACACCAAAAAAAAACAAAAACAGAACCCATATATAGAATAGAAAAAAAAAACAAAAACCACAGCGCTATCTGATGAGACCTATAAATACGACAATAGTATTCCATGACCTCGTAGATAACGACTTCATCATGCACCACAATTCACACGGACCCCTGACTAAGTGGCATGTTACGCAACAGCCGTAGATGAGAACAGCACAAAAAGCTCAATTTCAGGCAATAAGAAAAATGGATCAAGAGTAATGCTGTTGCGGTTCTAAAGAATGCAGAAACACTCGAGAATCTTCTGGAAAACGCTGAAATCCACAGTGTAGTTAACAACTATGCTTAGTTAACGAAGGAGCCGACAAAATCGGGAGTCGGGAAGGGGTGGCTGGAGAGGAAGGTGTTGACATCATACACCTTTCATAATATTCTATATGAGTTTAATATTTAACCAAAAGCCAAAAACTACATCAAGATTTAAGTTGATCCGACTTTCTGCTATCGAGATATTTTGGTTAACAACAGGTAATTCTTTACGTAATGATGCCCCAAAAAACTAAGCCGATACGACTTTGCCTTATCCATTGTAGAGATATTCTGCACACAAGATCTTGTCCAAATCAATGCATTTTTTACGTGATTACGTCACACGTCACACTCGTTCCTTCTAGTCGCGACAAAATCTGATAGAATCCTTCGGAAATAGCAAGCAAAACTTTCTCCGATGTTCAGCGGCTGAGAACTGTTGCATGCAACAGTTTAACGCAGTGACGTCATACGCCTGCGCTACTCACATGAAATGCGTCAAAAGTTGACAGAACCGTCCGACCGACTCAAGAAATACACATATAAAACTTGAAGTCGAAACGACTTCAGTTATCGAGATATTTTACACGCAAGATCTTGCTCAAAATATATACATATTTTACGAGACTACGTTGCACGTCGCACTCGTTTGTTCCACTTGCGGCAAAATATGAAAGAATCTTTCGGACCTACCAAGCCACAATCCCACCACATTTCAACTTTCTTCGCAATGACGTCATACGCCTGCCCACGTGACTTGCGTCAAAAGTTGACAAAACCGTCCGACTGACCCACGATATAGCAACATAAAATTTGAAGTCGAAGGACGTTCCGTTATCGAGATATTTTGCCCACAAGATCTTGTTCAAAATATATACACATTTTGCGCGATGACGTCATACGCCGTATTCGTTCGTTCTACTCCCCACAAAATGCTTAAGAATTTTTCGGACCCACCAAGCAACAATCCCCCCAAGTTTGAACTTTCTCCGATGTTCAGAGGCTGTGAAATTTCGCACACAAGACTTTTACGTAATGGCGTCGTACGCCTGCCCTTATCACGTGACATACGTCAAAAGTTCATAGAACCGTCCGACCTAGCAAGGAATAAATCGAACAAGTTTGAAATCGATCCGACTTTTAGTTCTCGAAATATCTTGCACAGAACATACGTACAAACACTGTATGCCTCCCTTTGGTCGGGCAGACATAATAACAATGTCCAGGGGCATTGTGCCCAGCTGCAATCTACATAGCTAGGTATCATAAGGCTCGTAAAATCTCCAAAATGTGGCAAAGTACATGTATTTTAAAAATGGTTACTGGCAGTTTTCAAAGCAGGACAACTTACGCAACATCTATAGAATATTTGAAAGCAATCAGATCAAAACTGTAGGGGACGCATTTTGACAACGAAAATTGGCTACCAATTTTTTTAAATGACGCCACCTGGCCAATTTTGGCCAATCGCCAAAAAAGTGATTTTCCAAGACAGGACTGTTTAGGAAACACTCAAAATTTGAAAGCAGTCCGATGAAACTAAGTGAACCACTTTACCATCTCATTGCTGCTTACAAATCACACATTCAGCTGTTGTATAAATAAAATATGACTGCACCAAAGATATTTTTCGGTAAGATGGACCCTCCCATCCCCCCAAGAACAAAATCGGTCAAAAACTAGATAATGAATTTTTTTTTTTTTGAAATGGAGATACTTGTGTTAATGGTCACTTGTCGTTCTATTTCATTGCAAGACAAAATGACAGGAATTCACCACGACTAACGCACCACTAAAGCAACTGTCATATTTTTATAGATCAAATTTACCAAACAATGAAGGAAGACATATCTTTCTCTCTCCTTATGGCTTTTAATTGTGACCCGTCACTCAAACAAAACTGACTTCAAAGATCAGGCCGGATCCAACTTTTCGTGAAATGGAGAAGGAGGGGGTTTCAACTTCTGGGGGGGGGGCGCAGGGAGGGCAACAAAGAGATGTTAGATTCAACTACTGCCCAACAAATATTGTAGATATATGTAAAAAATATATACCAAAATATGCAAATTTCAAAGTCCGCTCATTTCGGCTTTTTTCGGCCGATCGCGGAAAAAGTAATTTTCCGGTAGAGGACCACCTAGAGACTGAACATGTGTAATTTCGAGAAGATCCGATCAAAACTATAGGAGGAGATGCATTTTGACAAAAGGTCAACACATACCGCCGACGGCGAAAAGTGATGGGTAAAGCCCTTCTTCGACAAAGTCGAAGCTGCTCCAAAAAGAAAGCAGAGCCTTTTGATAATGTTCTTGTGCTCGTCTTCTTCACTTTAAGAGTCGGCATCTTTATTATGAAACTGCCTGGCGAAAGTCTCGGCGACTAGTAACGGGAAGACCAAAGAGGCTTCACCGTAGACCTACAAACACACACAGAGCTACATTTGACAGAATTCAACACGACTGCTCAGCCATCAGCAGGATATGATTGTGGAAAACGGCACGCCAAAAAAAAAATAAAATAAAATAAATAAATAAACTCTTGCAACATAACCATTGTGAATTTCGGATCTTTCTGAAAGTGAAGCACTGATGAAGAAGCTAAACAAAACAATGCCAGCCATGATGGATTTCGAAGCGAGCTCCATCGAACTCTTGTCCAAAAAGTTCAGCAGATTTTACTCACGATCGACCACTCGACTCTCGAGAAAGAAGTATGTTGTTGAAAAAAAAAACAGCCCCCCCCCCCCCCAGCAATGCGTTTATATGTTTGATTGGTGTAGTAAATATGAAGAGTTAATTGATTATTAATGTTGTGTGTATTGAAATATTTGTGGTATATAATTTTAAGTTAACATCCCCAACCACGTGGATATTTATTTTGTACCTGACATCCCTTTATTTCTGGCGTTTCCCATTTGTCATATGCAATTCTGCCGCGCTTGTCAATAGTTTTCAATATTTCACACTATGTTTGTTTGACATCGGTTAATATATAAAGAATGCCACGTGTTCGGGGCGACAAAACGCCTCGTGACATAACGCCTCGCGATAAAACGCTTCGCGACATAAGGCCTCGCGACAAAACGCCTCAAAATGTAAAGTGCGACAAAACGCCTCACTCGTATAAACTCCCTATTTTTCCCCCATTTTTCTTACTTTTTATCGTACACTCATTGTTCACCTATTACACATTTGTCATTGAACTTGTTTCTGAATTTTTGCTCGTACTGTTTTTCCATTTTTTCTGACATTTTTGCACGCACAATGATTGCCCAGGATGAGATTGGAAATCCGCCCAGGAAAAGGGTTCGACGAGAAAACAAAGACCTACAACAGCCTCTACGTACTCTATGTCGTGATCGTATTGATTGCCGAAAGACTATTGCTCAGTTTTTGCGTGGAATCGGTCACAACATTGGTTGGAAAGCAGTCAATTGTGAGCATCAAGAAGGAGATGCGTAATAGACTGAGCAATTTGGATATCACACCTTGGATTCAATCTGCGAAAGCTAGTGTACTAGTGTACTAACTGTACTGTTCAGCAACACTAAAGATTGCAACCGAGCTGTTGAATAGTAAATATAGTGCATGTGTGAACTATGCATGTCAGATATAGATGTAGTACAGTAAATACTTCAAGTCGAAACTATAGTGTAAAAATATATTTTTGCAATGGACAAAGCGTTACAGACATTCATGCGTAGTGGAGTAAAGATTTCGATTCGTTAATTTGGTGTCAATGACTGTACTTGCTATGGCGCACAGTTTTAATTTTGTTAGAGACATGTAGATGCAGTATAGTGAAGATTTCGAGTAGAAAATATCTTGTAAATATATCTGTTTGCTGTGTAATGAAACGCTCATTTGTTAGCGATGGCTAAATGGCAAAATTAAAATCAGATTTAGAAAGTGGAATTATGTGTTTTAATTGTCGTTTCAAAAAGTGAGGCGTTTTGTCGCACTTTACATTTTGAGGCGTTTTGTCGCGAGGCCTTATGTCGCGAGGCGTTTTATCGCGAGGCGTTATGTCGCGAGGCGTTTTGTCGCGAGGCCTTTTGTCGGGATACCGTCTTGGTTTAATCATTAATTTTGTACGAGTTTTGGTATGAATCTGATCTTTTGGAAGAGTTTGTGGTGAAATAAATACTCTGTCTGATTTGGATTCAATTTGAATTTAACTCCGTTGCAAAACTACTAAGGCAGAATCATTTTGATTCCATTTATCCCACAACTGATTTTTTCAGTGTCTACTCAAGTGGTTTCAGATAAACGTACTACAACATTATTGTAACGCTACGGAGAAACAGACACCAGGAGAGCCAATAACGCGTTTGTGACTGTTGGCAGAAAAGCAGTTTATTGACACCCCACTGGTCGCTGCTTTCCAGATATCATTTTATCTGAGCGCGAGAAGTACTACGAACATATGATTCTGCCCACCTTGACTGGTTCCGCGAGTACACTATATTACTAACATATAATTCTGCCCACCTTGACTGGTTCCGCGAGTACACTATATTACGAGCATATAATTCTGCCCACCTTGACTGGTTCCGCGAGTACACTATATTACTAACATATAATTCTGCCCACCTTGACTGGTTCCGCGAGTACACTATATTACGAGCATATAATTATGCCCACCTTGACTGGTTCCGCGAGTACACTATATTACGAACATATAATTCTGCCCACCTTGACTGGTTCCGCGAGTACACTATATTACGAGCATATAATTCTGCCCACCTTGACTGGTTCCGCGAGTACACTATATTACGAGCATATAATTCTGCCCACCTTGACTGGTTCCGCGAGTACACTATATTACGAACATATAATTCTGCCCACCTTGACTGGATCCGCATCTTTTTTAATCTTGCCCCAGGAGATTGCTTCGTCTGGTCTCGCACCCGAATCAGAGCCGTCGAATTCCTGGGCCGTGTTCAGAAACACTGAGAAGTCAGCACCATTTCTCTGTGAACAGTTACGCCACTGACATTGTATTCACAGCCAAGACAATCAACATGTGGGCCACAAAAAACAGGGCATTTATCCCGACACTCCCCGAGACTGTTTTCTTATGGGAACGATGCAGTGACAAAGTTGCAGGATACAATCTCTGGGGAGAGTGAGGTGAGAAAGTTGCAGGATAGTATCTAGGCGGAGAGTGAGGTGAGAAATTTGCAGGACAGAGTCTGCACGGAGAGTGAGGTGAGGAACTTGATAGAATCTCGGTGGAGAGTGAGGTGAGCAAGTTGATAGAATCTCGGCGGAAAGTGAGTTGAGAAAAATTACAGAATCTTGGCGGAGAGTGAGGTGAGAAAGTTGGTAGAATCTCGGCGGAGAGTGAGGTGAGAAAGTTGATAGAATCTCGGCGGAGAGTGAGGTGAGAAAGTTGGTAGAATCTCGGCGGAGAGTGAGGTGAGAAAGTTGGTAGAATCTCGGCAGAGAGTGAGGTGAGAAAGTTGATAGAATCTCGGCGGAGAGTGAGGTGAGAAAGTTGATAGAATCTCGGCGGAGAGTGAGGTGAGAAATTTGATAGAATCTCGGCGGGGAGTGAGGTTACAAAGTTGGTAGAATCTCGGCGGAGAGTGAGGTGAGAAAGTTGGTAGAATCTCGGCGGAAAGTGAGGTGAGAAAGTTGCAGCATAGAATCTCGGGGAGAGAGTGAAGTGAGAAAGTTGCAGGATAGAATCTCGGCGGAGAAAGAGGTGAGAAAGTTGCAGAATAGAATCTCGGCGGAGAGTGAAGTGAGAAAGTTGCAGGATAGAATCTCGGCGGAGAGTGAGGTGAGAAAGTTGCAGGATAGAATATCGGCTAAGAGTGAGGTGAGAAAGTTGCAGGATAGAATCTCGGCGGAGAGCGAGGTGAGAAATTTGATAGAGAGTGAGGTGAGGAAGTTGATAGAATGTCGGTGGAGAGTGAGGTGAGAAAGTTGATAGAATCTCGGCGGAAAGTGAGTTGAGAAAGTTGACAGAATCTTGGCGGAGAGTGAGGTGAGAAAGTTGGTAGAATCTCGGCGGAGAGTAAGGTGAGAAAGTTGATAGAATCTCGGCGGAGAGTGAGGTGAGAAAGTTGGTAGAATCTCAGCAGAGAGTGAGGTGAGAAAGTTGATAGAATCTCGGCGGAGAGTGAGGTGAGAAAGTTGGTAGAATCTCAGCAGAGAGTGAGGTGAGAAAGTTGGTAGAATCTCAGCAGAGAGTGAGGTGAGAAAGTTGGTAGAATCTCGGCGGAGAGTGAGGTAAGAAAGTTGATAGAATCTCGGCGGAGAGTGAGGCGCGACATTTTTTGCGAATGTTCTACGTGTTTTCTTCAACGTGTTGTTTTTCGCATGAAACACCACGTTATAAGCAAATTCCCTTGGTTTTCTGCTTTTCACATGACTGACGTGGTGTTGAGTTGACCAAAGCTTTTCACTTGGTAAATATAAGGCCTTAAACATCTCTGGCGTTACAGATATGCCAACTGAAAGCGAGTTGTTCTCACCTTGTACACGAGATTTGATGCTCATGTATACCATTAGATTAACGTTCAAGACGTGGTGCCTGATGTAATGCTCGTGCTTACCATTAGGTAATAATAATAATAGTGAGTTTTTATACACCGATTTACCAGATAAACTGCTCAAACCGGTTTACAATGTGCGCATACATGTATATATAATCATTGATTACAATTTTTATTTTTAAACTCAGGATTATTACGAATTCGACATGCTCATATAGTGTCTCTGAAATCCCTGTCTATTGGCACATACGCCTAACAATAATGCACCCCTAACTTAGTATTAGAGGATTATATAGGCACACCGACATCGCTGGGAGTTATGCAAATTGTCATGATTCCTGACCACGAGCGGGATCCGAACCCGGGCTACAGAACCACAACTGCATGGCTAGCAAGCGTCTTTTACCCCCTCCCCCCCTCCTCCCCAAGGTAAGCGATACACACATGGTGCGTGATGTGGCGCTCGTGCTTACCATGAGGTTAATGTTTCAGACATAGTGCCTGATGAGATGATCGTGTGTACAATAACATTAGAGTTGCAGACATGGTACCTGGTGAGATGATCGTGCTGATCATAAGACTACCGTTACAGATGTGGTGCCTGATGAACTGATCATGCTCATCATAAGGTCAGCGTTACAGATGTCGTGCCTGATGAGATGATCGTGTTTGCCATGGGGTTAGCATTGCGGATGTGGTCCCTGAGGCAATGATCCTGTTTATCATGAGGTTAGCATTACAGAAGTGGTACCTGATGAGTTGACTGTGAGGTATGCGTTACAGATGTGATGGCTGATGAGATGATCGTGCGTCTTATGAGGTTAGCGTTATAGACATGGTGCCTGATGAGATGATCGCCTTTACCATGAGGTTAGCGTTACAGATGTGATGACTGATGAGATGATCGCGCTTACCTTGAGGTTAGCATTACAGATGTGATGCCTGATGAGATGATCGTGCTTATTATGAGGTTAGAGTTATAGACATGGTGCCTGATGAGATGATCGCCTTTACCATGAGGTTAGCGTTACAGATGTGATGACTGATGAGATGATCGCGCTTACCTTGAGGTTAGCATTACAGATGTGATGCCTGATGAGATGATCGCGCTTACCTTGAGGTTAGCGTTACAGATGTGATGCCTGATGAGATGATCGCGCTTATCTTGAGGTTAGCATTACAGATGTGATGACTGATGAGATGACCGTGCTTACCATGACGTAAGCGGCATAGACATGGTGCCTGATGAGATGATCGCGCTTACCTTGAGGTTAGCGTTACAGATGTCGTGCCTGACGAGATGATCGTGCTTACCATGAGGTAAGCGGCATCGACATGGTGCCTGATGAGATGAGGTTACCGTTACAGATGTCGTGCCTGATGAGGTGATCGTGCTTACCATGAGGTTAGCGTTACAGATGTGGTGCTTGATGAGTCCCCCTCCAATGATTATCATGCCTGTGTTTTTGGCATAGACAGCCTGACTGTTCATGCGTCGTATATCTACAACACATACACGATTTATCTGTGACAGTGCAAAGGACTGCAACGTAACTCAGTTAAAAGTCTTTTCTATAACACAAATTGCATGAAATAACGTAATAAGTGATAATCAACCAAAGAAGCTTTGGCGGGGGGAGGGTAGGGGGGGGGGGAAGTACCGGGCTGGAACAGAAGCACTGACCTTCCGCGATATCAAGGATGAGTCCAGGGTTGTTAAAAGAATGGAAGTAAATCATGTCACCGATAGAACCATCGGTTAGCGCGGGGCTGAACACGGGAATATTGTTCTGAAATCAACAATCACACCACTTAGATTTTTCTAAGCACCGCAATAGTTCAGACCGAATTTAGTTTAATAGCTGTGTTTACACCTTTTTTCATTCGCTTTTTTAATTGGTTTAAAACATCACAATACTATTAATTCCGGGGTAGTCGGCATAACGCAATTTTTTTTGACATGGCGATATTCTGCATTGTGTTGCTTTTTATAACTCAAATTTCGAAGGATATTTTTGACTGGGATATCCAACCAATGAAGTACATTTTGTCACACCAAATATACCAGACTATGTCACCAACCTTGTAGCACCAATAATAGATAGAATCCGGGTGATTGATTTCTTTGCCCAAGCGATGGATCATTTTCGACGGCGTCCACTTCGCACCCTGTCACATTGCGCAATACTGAACATTAGTGCACTTACAAAACGGCTGGTTTTTATTTACTTCCCCTCAATACCACCCCCCCCCCCCCCCCACTTCCGGGCAACTCATACATTTCCCGCACTCTCACACACCTCTCCGTCCAAAGACAAAGAGAGTCGTCCACGATAAGCGTGATCTAGTCTAGTCGCACTCTCCAATCCTCCCCGGGGATATTCGCTCACTTCCCTGCACTCTCCAATCCTCCCCGGGGCTACTCGCACACTTCCCGCACTCTCCAATCCTCCCCGGGGATATTCGCACACTTCCCAGCACTCTCCAATCCTCCTCAGGGCTACTCGCACACTTCCCGCACTCAACAATCCTCCCCGGAGATATTCGCACACTTCCCCGCACTCTCCAATCCTCCTCAGGGCTACTCGCACAATTCCCGCACTCTACAATCCTCCCCGGAGATATTCGCACACTTCCCCGCACGCTCCAATCCTCCTCAGGGCTACTCGCACACTTCCCGCACTCTACAATCCTCCTCGGGGATATTCGCACACTTCCCCGCACTCTCCAATCCTCCCCAGGGCTACTCGCACACTTCCCGCACTCTTCAATCCTCCCCGGGGATATTCGTACACTTCCCCGCACTCTCCAATCCTCCCCGGGGCTACTCGCACACTTCCCGCACTCTCCAATCCTTCTCGGGGCTACTCGCTCACTTCCCGCACTATCCAATCCTCCCCGGGGCTACTCGCACACTTCTCGCACTCTCCCATCTTCCCCCAGGGCTATTCGCACACTTCAAGCACTTCCCCACACCTCCGCCAGACGACAAACAAGGCACACCTGCGTGCGCTGTTCGTGCAGCATTGCATCTAAGATCGGCTTGATCCAGTCTTCAAACTTGCAGTAGTTATCATTGGGAACGAGCAGGTTACCTATGCGGTTGATTCCGCTCTCTCTCAGCTCTTTTCCTGAAACGATAAGCCGACGCCCTTACTCAGAACAAACAACATAGCTCTATTTTCGGTACATTCTACTTCTAATGTAAAACAGCTACGCGCCCAGGTTGTACTACGCTCACTTTGTGATTCCGCTATTTCCTTCGACTCTTGCTTTTTCCAGCACAGCTAGTTTGTAGAGTTAAGCCCTGACCACCGCTGTACCTTTGAGAGTGAAATCCCCCAGGTACGTATCTGCCATGCACTTGATGAAGTCTTCCTCCACACCCCCTGCCGTCACCACCACACAGTCCACCTGTCAAAACGACGCACAGTTCTAATCTCTATTATACTAATACATCGCTTCTATTACAGCAATAATTTATTTCTGTTAGTCACAGTAATGTCAATGCAATTCTATTGAATCTTGAAAAAAAAAACAAGTGTCAAACTGTCGAGGTTAGCACCAGGTAAAACTGGGGTATATCCTTCCCAAGTATTAATTCACGAACGTCACATTATCTGTACTACTTTCTCGTGGCAAAATCGATATTTTCCCACCGACATCTCTGGGAGCTTCCGCGACTGAATTTTATATTGCTGTCATTAAAAAATACAGGTTTTGCAAATAAATAAAAAAAATTAAACAAAAAAAAACACACACACATTGTGGAATGGTTACAGTTGTGACATAAAATTTTACATAAATTCAGTTAGCCGATACCTGTTGATTTTCACTTCGACATTGGTGGTTCTCACGACTTACCATGTTGTGCTGAGCCAGAAAGCGTATGGATTCCCGCACGCCACACGACGCCATGTTGGAAGTGTAGCCCAGGAATATGGTGCAGTTCGTCTTCTCACGGCCGCACGGGTTGAGATTTTCTGCCGAAAGCTCTTCCGGCGGCAGCGGCTGCGACTTCTTCTCGATCTGTTACAAGAAACATTAAATTTCACCTTCAGCCACAAATAAAATCAATCGTTTCGCGATTCATTCAGCGTGGCCATGTGATATCTTCTTATGTTTGTGGAGACTTACTTATGTATTCTGCGGCAGGCTTTGTGCCCAGTACCGCCTTTTTTTTTAATTTGCTCTATCACTGCCAAGTTCAATTCTTACCCAGTTCACTTACGGTTTACTTATGAAAACAGGAAACTTAAACGAAACCTACAAAAACAACTGGCCAAGCAACAAGTGGTGCTTAATTGCATTTTGTGATGTTACCATGGCATTAATCTGCTCCACAGCAAGTCCGAAGTTGGTTGCCTGGAATCCGGAGGTTTTGTAGCTCTGCAGTAGTTGGTGGTAATTAACGCCTTCGTTGAAGTCATAGCCCTTCACCACCACGGGTTTTACCGGAAGCACTCCTGCTCGAAAATTAAAGTAGGGAGTATTTCTTAACTGGAGTACTGTTTACCGGAGAAGCCTCCCCGGCACTGGCTTAAGGCCCGAAGTTCCAAATGAGCAGAGAGTATTGGCTTACGCGTCGATGGGCGGTATCCGGACAACCATTTTATTTTGTCACACTGGCCGCCATTTTGGATTTTCGGCCGCAGTTTCGAATGCCATTTCTCAAATTTCGTTTGCGAGCCCATGTGGCTTTCGCTGATCAGAATACTGTCCAGTGCGGGCAGCTATGCCCTCGACGATGGCCTTTTGAAAAATCTACTGTCTGGTTCGGAGCTACGCTCCCTTTCCATCCCACCACAGCCACGGACACGGTTGGAGTAGGTCGAGGGTTTGGCCGGGAGTTTAATGAGATTAATGCGAAGCAAATGCAATATCCTGTTTTAAGGTGCTCCACATGTAAGGAGTGATCGCAGGTTTATTTAGGTACTGTCAGGAAGCCAGTACGCCCAGTCAAGCCTCCCTAGCAAACATCAAGTCTGGATTTTTTTCACTGGACGACAACCGGTATTTGTTTGTGGTTTTTAGGTTGTGGTTTGCGTCTCGCCTCAGTTCATATATAGTTCAAATTTCAGAGTATCACAAAATAACTGTGTCATTGAGAATTGCATTTTATTGACATTGTTTATTTTTTGGCTGAGAACGTTTATAAAGTTGGAAGAACCAGCACTATTTGTGGTTGTTAGATTTGCATTGAAATCTCCTACGACATATACATAATACACAGTGTACCTTTGTTTACCGCATCATTACGTCAACTTGACCAAGATAGTTTATGTGGTCATCTCCTTTTTCTTAACATTTAGTAGAATGCAAAGTAAACAATAAATACAAGGATTTCATGAACAACTCCTGTCTTCAACTCCAACGCGCAACTAATTTACACAGGACATATTTCCCATCCCAGAGTTCCACATTATCCAAACAAAACCAAATTTTCAACCTGAAAATACATATATACTATCTGAAGGGTGTACTGGTGAAATCCAGCAGGCCATATAATTTTCTGTAATATTGTTTAGCATCAATAATTAATAATGAGCAATCCAGACGTCTTCAAGATTATATCATTATCCTTTCGCAACTCCTTGAATCGAGCAATAAAGTCTGTTACAATTTAATGAAACATTAAGAACCTGGTTCCTCAAGGCGTTCGCATTATAATTTATTTGATTTTAAAACCGTCGTCAGTATTACCAACTACAAAATAACCAATACTATTTCACTTTCTATCGCCAACACATAATTGCTTTGATCGTGACAGCTGTTTATCAGAAAAAAAAACCGACCAAGGAACAAGACAAATCCTGAGCGAAGAGTGTACCTGAAGTCTGGACTAAAACGGCTTGCTGCGCTGCGGCTACGCCCCCCTCCTGTGTGACCGCGCCTCCTCCCTGTGGGGTGACGTCTCCTTGTGAGGCCTTGCATCCTTCTTGTACGTCCATTGAAAAGCTGTCAGCGTCAGATGTTGTCAATATGAGGAAGGAAATGTTCGCTCTACACCAAACAGTTTGCAAGTCTGAAAAGATTTACAGCAAATGTGTTAAGCTAAGTTAAGAGAGAGGACGAGGGAGGGGATGTAACTTCATAGTGGGTGTCTACTTTATCTCGTAAGTTCAGGTGCACGTGTCGCAAGGGGAAAGTAATCACTACTAACAGGTTTTACCGTGCGCCTTATTTATCCGAGTCTGGAAGATGGTCAATAAAGGTGAGGTTTTACTGGTAAACGCTCACTTCGTCCCTTAGCTACTTAGTCACCTCGTCCACTTTTGGTCACCTCATTCCTTTTTATGACGTGTCCAATCGTCCCTTGCCAGAGTCACCTCGGCCCTTAAAAAGTCACCTTGTCCCTTATTTGTTGTTTGTGATTTTTAGGCTTTAAGTCACCTTGGGACCTTGGGCAAAACTTATATTTTAGATATCCTTTATGCGATTTAAGGAAAAAAAAACTGTTTTGATTGCCACTGTGAAATTTTTTCCGTCACTTATTGTGAGTAAAATTATTACTTGAATGCCACAATTTGGTTAATTGCAATTATATGTACGGTTTAGTGAGCGCGATGTACCTCGGAGAGTAACTGTAGCAAGTTAACACAGGAGGAACACAAAAATGCCAAAAAGAGTGAGTTCAATCATATATTTGAAAAATTTTCAGGGAAAGAGTATAAAAAATTAAACGTGTAACATTGATTTTTGATATGGAGAACAGTAGAAATGATTTATTTTGCTAGAGTCTCAATGAGGTTTCAATAGAGTTTCTGGATAATTTACAGCTTCAAAAACACAAAAAATACGAAATGAATAAAAGGAAATAAAGAAGGCTGAGTAGCTGGAAACTGAAAGCTGGACGGGTCATAAAGCAATGATAAACAAAGATCATGAATATAAAAATTGTGATAAAAATTTTATAGTAATAAGATAGTGGTGGTAATTTTAGCGTAGAGGATCAATTAACTAATTAATTACCGGTAACTGAGGCGATGCGTTCTGTTATATGCCACGAGTATATTTAAATGCAACTAGAGCGGCCAGTGCACACAAACATAAGAGTACAACCTTATGTTTCACACTTTCAATCGATGCCTACTTGGTTCCTTGTTTTTGTAAACAAACACAAATGCCTCCCCCCGCTAAACCCATAATTCCCCCCCCCCACTCACCCCCCCCCCCCCCCAAAAAAAAAGAACAATTTTCCTTTTCTTTCTAATTATTGAAATAACATTCATTTCTGCAAACACAATCATAATTCATTGTAAATAATTCAAGATAAACAAAACAAATGGTGGTCACTAAAACATATATAACTGCACGTCTCTTTTTATCCGAGTCGCTAAAACGGGTTTAGGCCCTTCTTATCCAGGTCTGAAGTTGGTCACTACAGTAATTTTATTGTACGTTACATTTTTATCCGCGTCTGGAGGTTGGTCAAGACAGGCAGGTTTTAACGTAAGCCTTTTCCCTCAATACGGAAGGAGTCACGACAAACGGGTCTTACTTTACATCTTTTTATCCAGGCCAGGTCTTGAAGATGGTCTGGATGCACTAGAAAGGCATTCTTCATAACTGCGCATCAGATGACACACCTTGGTGGGAGATGGGGGAGACATTTCGGTGCCAAAATGGTGAGCTGCTTCTCATAACACAAGATATCAGATTACCCACTATAAAAGCGAAAACTGCTTCGAGGTACTGCAAACAATGCTAACCGATAGAAAATAGCTCCCATATATGGAATACCTTGGCAACCGAATCAAGCATGCCTCGAAAAAAATCAATAGTTAGACCTGCTGAGACCTATAAATACGACAATAGCATTCCATGACCTCATCATGCACCACAACTGACACTGACCCCCGACTGAGTGGCATGTTACGTAATAGCCGTTGATGAGAAACGCACAAAAAGCAGGCAATAACAAATAGCAATGGACCGACAGCAATGCTGTTACTGTTTTGAAGCATTCTAAAGAATGCAGGAACACTCGAGAATCTTCTGAAAAACGCTGAAATCCTCAGTGTAGTTAACAGCCAGAGCGGCCACTGCACACAAACAATAACAGTACAGCTTATATCACACACTTTCAATCGACACCTATTAATTTTTTTTTTTTTTTTTTTTTTTTTTTTTTTTTTTTTTTTGTAAACAGAAACAAATGTATGCTCGACTATATGGAATGCCGTTTTAACATTTAATGCTTATTTTTGATATCAAAATATATTTAGAGATATCAATAAATCAATGTAGATCTCATTAATTTATATTTTGCTATCATCAATTGAAATTTAGATGGCAAAAATTTATTTTTGAGATCAAAAAATCAAATTTACAAACCTAAAAAATCTTAAGGGAGACACACATTCACATAAAATATAACGAATCGTCAATTAAATTTTGGAGATGAAAATTTGAATTATTGAGATCAATAATAACAACACAATTTTTGATCTCAAGCATTGCTTCTTTTTTGTACAGAAAAAATTAAAATAAAGATTCTGTATACAAGGACAGCCATTATTTATTTACAGATGCGTGTTTCTAAATTTTTTATTTAAAAAAATAACTGATATTTTGATATCAAGAATCAGTTTTTGAGATCAAAAAATCGTTTACAGATTTCAAAATACAAATTAAAAAAGTATCAGTCTGAAATAATGATATCTGAAATAAATTCTTGATATCAATATATAAAAAATCAATTATTGAGCTCAAAATTGATATCTTGCTATCAAATACTTCATTTCTGTTATCAAGAATTGAATTTTTGATCTCAAAAAATCAATTTTAGATATCATTAAATCATTTTTGATATCAATAAATAATTCTTGATATCTCTAAATATTTATTGATATCAAAAATTATTTTTTGAGATCAAGAATACATTTAGAGATATCAAAAATACAATTACAGATAGCAAAAATTAATTCTTGATATCAAAATATGGATTTTTTGAGATCAAAAATTAATTCTTGATATCAAAAATTCAATTTTTGAGATCAAAAATTAATTCTTGATAGCAATAATTCCCTAATAAATGTGAAAACGGCATTCCATACGACTAAACCCACCATTCACCAGTAACCATGTTCAATTTTTCCCCCGACAGCCCTTTCACAAAGTTTCATTTAAACAAGTCTGTGCTATTTTCAGAATAACAAGACAATCGTAGATTGCAAATCCCAAGCCGCGCTCATCTACACTACACTAAATCTCAAAATAATCCCTCATAATGCACAGCTCCACTATATAACATTTGCATGTGCATGAGAACAACTGAATCGGTTCAGTGGTTACGGAGATATGGCGCTGACAAACACCCATTGAACAGGTCAATTGTGTTGAATTTTCAAAGTTTTCCCATTTTCCCAATTTTTGCGAAAATCTCAAAATAACCCTCGTTGCACAGGTCTACAACATAGTCTTTGCATGTGCAATAGAACAATTGAATCGGTTCAGTGGTTTCGGAGATATGGCGCCGGCAAAAAAGTGTCGATGGATGGACGGACGGACCCGAATCCTGTAACTACGCGGCGGCGGGGGACTAAAAAAAAAGAAACTGTTGGAGACAGGTCTCCCTAGAGAACATTCGTACAAAATTTTAAAGGAATCCGAACAAACCTGAAGGAAAAGACACATTTTAAGTAAATGTTAGCACACGTACATACGTAAAAAGGTGGTGTAATAAGACCAGCCCGAGGAAGTCGGGCTCGAAGATTTCCCATCGGGCTCCCAAATTTTTGAAGTCCGAAGCCCGGCGGGCCACCACTTTTTTGCTAGACTTTTCGAACGCTGGTCATGTGGCTGATAGCCTAGTTCTGTCTGCACTTTGTTTCGGGGTTTTCATAAAAAAACAGCCATTTCACTGAATAAAATAACACATGTACAGTAGATGCATATCTCCAGCCAGAGCGATACTTGGTATCATAAAGACTGACTGCCTGAACAGACTGTCAGCATTGAAGTAGGTGTGGTTGTTGTCACTTACTGAAAATATGAAGAGCATCATTATCATCATTTCAGACGAAAAAGCACGATAGGTGTAGCTTTCAGACCCATGATGGACTAAAGGAATTGATGCTACGAGTTTTAATCACTGCTGCGACGAGATGAAGTTCGCGGGCCACACGCATAGGACGGATAGACGGTTAAATAGCCAATGTCAATATTGAAATCACCCAAAGAAGACACGCTAGTACTGCATATAGTACCTATTTATGATTTACCTTACAGCTCTTTGAAGGGGAGGTATTTTTGTGGACGATGGCTTGTACAATAGCGCGCAGATTTCGGCAATTTTCGACCGATGTCATTTCGACAACTTACGGCCGATCTGGATCAAGCCTAGAGGTTGCACATCTGCAATATACATTCTTTCACTGTAGGAAGCTACAAGCCTGTAGTGTAAGGACAAAATTCTCAATATCTGAATCAATATGCAGAGTTTTCACCTATTTTCAAAGTACTGCGATTTTGACAATATTCCGTTGATCCAGATCAAACCTGGACGTTGCACATCTGCAACACATATTCTTTTATTGTATACGATTTCAAACCTGTATTGTAAATGCTTCACACAAAAATGCCGTGGACAAACTTCTTAATATCTGAATCAATATGCCAAGTTTTCACTTTTTTTCAAAGTGCTGTCATTTCGACAATCTTCAGGCGATGCGGATCAAACCTAGACGCTTCAAATTTGCAATAAGCATTCTTTAAGTGTATGAAGGTCCGACACTGTGGAATAAAAGCTTCACACAAAAATGCCGCGGACAAATTTCTCAAGATCTGAATCTTTTCAAAGTGCTGTGATTTCGACTTTTCAGCAGATCAGGATCAAATCTGGACGCTGCACATCTGCAATACGTATTCTTTCACTGTATGAAGGTTCGAAACTGTAGAACAAAGGCTCCACGCAAAAATGCTGCGGACGAAGTTGAGCGCACAATTGTTTACAGACCGACGAACGGAACGATCGATAGCGCTAGAGCTCAGCCAATTTTTTTGTTCGAGCTACTGAAGCCCAGCCACAAAAAAAGCTCGTTGAGCGCACAATAATAATAATTATTGTTTACAGACCGACGGACGAAACGATCGATAGCACTAGTCCTCAGCCAAATTTTCGTTCGGGCTACTGAAGCCCAGCCACAAAAAAAAAAAAACTCAGAATCATGCCAAGGAAAACCCCCAAGTGTCTCTTCCCATGCGTTTGAAGTTCCATGACGCGTTTGGTGTTTCCGTGGCGCTTCCATCTTTTTATTTCTGGATCAAGTAACCAGAAGACGTGGTTTTCTCATTAAACCATCGGATGCTGGGCTATTTTGATTCACCCACAATCCAACCGAGTGTGTGCAGGGTTATTGATATTTTTTTCAACTCTTACCAATATTCTCTACAATTTTTCAAAGATGTAAAGAGGCACCGTGCACTGGACCTTTATAAGAACAGAAACAACCAGAAAAATTGGGGTTGAATTTTTGGCTATGCTGATTGAAAAACAACAACTGCTATTTCGTATTTATTTATGCACTATTTATTACAATGACGCAGAAGAAATATCTATATCTTAACGAATCCACTACATAACGCCCGACAACATAACGCCCGACGATATAACACCCGACAACATAACGCCCGACGATATAACACCCGACAACATAACGTCCGAAAAAAAGTACAGGGTGCGACACTTGGACCCATTTTAATTCATCCTTTTTTTTGTCACAATCTCCTTTCCTGGTACATCACATTCGGATCGTGATTGTGCTGGGCACAAAGCTCGGGGTCTACCATAGCTAGATATGTTCTGAGCAATCCCTTGCAGTGATTAGAAAAGACAGTTCCACATATGGTTTTCGCATTTTCTAATGTACACGAATCCATCTAGAATAAGTTTTAGTTTTCCTGCATTACTTTCTATGATTTCAATCTAGTAGCTGAAGTGTGATATTTTAGCAAAAAACATTTCCCATTATATAGGAAAGTATTAATATCGAAGCATGACGGAATTGAGTAGGAGATTATTAGGGACTCGCGTAACCGCCGTCGCGTTTGGACACATTGACTACGTAGATTAAAGAGTAGCTGACGTTAAACGGTATCTTTTTGATCTGAGTCAGCGTGATGCGACTCCGAAGCTGGCATTACAAGGATCGGCTTTTAATGTCTTTTGAACAGAGTGACGCTAACTGAAGTTTGGAGCAATATATTAAAGCAAAAAAAAAGGGGGGGGGGGGGCAAAATCGGTCCAAATGTCATACCCTTCACTTTTTTCGGACCATATGTCTTCGGGCGTCAGGTCGGGATTCCTTTTTTAACAATGAATAAGATTGTCCTAATAAATATACAAAGGTTGTATTTTATTGTGGCGTCTCGGGCGGGGGGGGGGATTAATATGTGCAAATTAGATGCGCAAACGACCAAATATACCTGAAAACGTTTCTCAAAACGGACACAATAAAATGGTTCTCAAATTTCCGAGGAAGTCATATCCACAGTATAACCACCAAAAATAAACCTGTATATCAGTTTTTCGGACAAATGCCTTTTTTAATTTATCTATATTTTACTCTGTGGTCCCATAAGTTTGAAGTTGAAAATTAGTATCTCAACCGAAATAAATAATTGTTTTTCAGGGCAAAAACCACGAGGTTTCTGGGTGATAACTGTGTGCTTTGGTCGCCATATTACTCCGTGTAACGCTAATCCGTGACGAAAAAAGTCCGAACCAAACCTGTTCGTTGTTGTTTTTTAAGTACAAAAGAAATATGAAAACAACATCTGACATAAAACCTAACATCTGTTGTTTGTTTTAAATATACATTGGTGTAAAACCTTTAAGAATGCATGATATAATATAATATATATATAACAGTACACATGGAAACTTTTGATAGTTATTTTGAGTCGGATGTTGAGAAAGCACTTTAATGTATTGTTTCTATTCCCATGACATTGAAGTTTAAAATACACGTAATTATGTAAACAGTCCTAATATAAAGATATGCTTTCTGAATTGTTTTCACTCTTTATTTGAAACGCTGAGAGTAATTAACTAGTACCCTAAGGGAATTTGTACGGGCTGTAAAGTTGAAATACAAGGAATCGCCGAGCGTCCAGAAAAACATGCTGAAACATGCGAAGATCTGAACAAAGTGCCTTCAGAAAAGAAAATTTGAAAAGGATGATACTTCAAAAACAGAGGAATGGTCTCCTGTCAAACTGGCCCACATATTCCCCACAGGCCCCACATCATTTAAACACGGCCATCAATAGTCAAGCAAGAGCTAAAATTTCTAAGTCCAGTTGGTGCGTTTTACCTGGCAGCGTTGCCACGGGGTCATAAAGAAAAAGTATTAAAAAAGTATAAAAAGGGATAAAATTGGGGAAAAAAGTATGCAAAAAAGGATAATTCATATTTTGCTGAAAATCGAGAAAACAATGTTAATCATATTGAAACGCTCGTTTTCACAGCGATTAAAAATATTTGGGTATGTGAGTGAACTTCTAAATTGCCCTGAATATTACCAAAAGGGCTCTCACTTTTTTCCCCATCATTTTGTGAATGAACCCTTGGAAAACAGACAAACAGCTTCAATGTATCAAAAAGTATCAAAGAAAGGATGAAAATTTTAAAAAAGGTAAAAAAGTATTTAAGGATAAAAAAGGATAAAATCGGGCTTTTTTCTAAAAAAGGATAGTCCTTTCAAACAAGTAAGTATTTGTGAAACACAAGCAGGCCACACCCGCCCCCAAATTCAAAGGGTATAAAGCGATGACGGACAGACGGACTGACACCCCAAACCTATAGGCCCCAATCCGAAGGGTTGGGGCCTAAAAAGGACGATGTGGCAAACACTGGAGTGGACGAACCTCGCCCATTCACAATACCGATCTGTGTTTGTTCCAATAGAAGCTACATTTTTAAGGACGATTTCACGTCACAGCCTTACATCCACCATGAGAATTAACATTTTCATCACGTGATCAAAAAGTGCCATTGCTTGTGTCGGGGCAAAACGCAGTTTCTCATTGTTTTGTACCAAATATAACAGGGTATTTTTTTTGTTCTGGGCCGACTGCATACATTTTGGACTACTTGTGACATGCCAGAAAGTTAGTTCTTTAAGTAGTTTTTACCGTTTAGAAAAATTTTATTACTTAACTGAAATATCGAAGAATTTATATTGGTATATAACAGTGTTCCAAATATCGCCCATTATGCCCTCAGTTACCCACAATGCATTGCATGAAGGTGTCAGCAAGAACTACAAGTTTCATTAAAATCCCTGCAGTTGTTCTTGAAATATCGTGTTAACTAGCTGTTGATGACAGACCGACACACGGTTGATCGCATATACCCCCCCCCCCCTGTGGGGAATAAAAAACAAAGAATGATCTCACTGGAAAACCAACTGTCAGAACAACACCGTACGAGATTAATAATCTTAATATTTTAATGACTAGGGGTGTAGAAGCTACTAATTCTCCCTTCACAATGGTGGATGATCGAGAATTTTGATTTGATGATTTAAATCGATAACGTCAAAAAAATTAGATTTTAATACGGTAAAAATAAATCAAAAAATCATGATTTTTACCAGCACTGTTTAATACGTACTGCTCAAATGTTGCTTGACGTACGCGAAAAAATGCACTTTTCAGTTTTAAAACCAACAATACTGCTATCGTTGCAAATAAGCCAATTTGCACTTTTGGATTTTTCCGGTGGAGGTGTTGTTTCGACTGAAAATGTTGGAGGATAAATGATAAAGAAATGATAAGGGAAAAACATCAAAATTCTAATTTTCTTTCATAATGCACACTTTCGAATTTATAAAGCCATCATATGATCTTTTAAAAACTATTTTACATATTATTCAGTCTTTTTAATAACCAGCCTGTAACTATATTTCTGGCAAAAAAGGAATTTTGTTGATTTTTGCCGTTTTTTTTCCTATCAATTCTTTATATCCTTATCCCACCTGAATTCAGCCAAAACGCAATAGAGGTGTGACGGTTCACCTCCGGCTCGGTTCGGTTCAACAAAAATTTCCGGTTCGGTTCGGTTTTTTTCGGTTCGGTTCAGCAAAACCAACCGGTAGTTTTCTTTTCAATATGTATATGTATATATATCTCAAGGCTGGTAGATATCATCACTTTTTTTAAAAAGTCACGATGTTTGACTTTTTTATTTAAATTGACTTTTTTATTTAAATCACCAAAAAAGTCAGAGAACATTTAAAAACATACAGAACTGATTTTTCACTATTTATTAGTCCAATGCCACTGCGGTTCTCAGCAATATCACATCGAATAACTTAACATTTGCAAATAGCTTTTACGTTTCAACTATTTGTCGCATCTCTGTCGAAATATCTTTATATACGGGAACTAGACGTCTACCAGTCATTTTTTTTTTTCAGATTTAGTGCACCACAAATTTGCTGGGTTAATTACTCTTTGACTTTAAAATCACCAATGATAGTGACTCATAACGGGAGTACTTCTATTGACAGGGCTCATTTGTATAAGACAATAGTCTTGGCGCTGTTATTTATTAAGCAGTCTTGCTATCAGCAAGTAACTGTTTGGAAATTAGTACGAGCACCACAATGGAGAAATACCGTTAACTCAGTGTGTACATAAGGCACAAAAGGTGTGTGGGTGTGGGTGACTGCGTCGCATGAGCAGCTTAAGTCGTTAGTAACCTAACAATGCATCTTCACTGTGTACACTCAAGGGGCTTGTTCTAGCATTTTATTGACAAATA
Organism: Protula sp. h YS-2021; assembly: GCA_949752745.1. Lineage (NCBI taxonomy): Eukaryota > Metazoa > Annelida > Polychaeta > Sabellida > Serpulidae > Protula > Protula sp. h YS-2021. The sequence continues at coordinate 51,723,336 of OX457029.1, read as the reverse complement.
TTACTCTGGAACAAAAAAGTCAAAATCGTGACTTTTTTTACTTTTTTATAGTGATTTAAATCGCGAATTAAATCACTGATTTAAGTCATACCAGCCCTGATATATATATGCGTGTTTATTTTTTTATTGATTTATAATTGCCTGCACTTAATTCGATAATCCGATATTTCTTTTTACCTTAGAACAGATACAAAACCTAACATATAACGGTAATAAGGGTTCGCGTTGGCGGGGTTTTTGTCCACTTTGTGGGAATTTTTTACGAAATGACTCACTTTTTCGGAACTCACTGAGTTTTTCTGGACCCAGCTGAGTGACACTTTCCTTTTTTGACTCACTTTCCTGAGAACCCAGCGCGTACCCTGACGGTAATGTTTTATATTTATTACCTCAAAGCTTACTTACACAAGAATTTACATTGTTATTGACTGACAGACTCACATGTAGCCATAATAAACGCATGGAATTCGTCATAGGTTCCAAAAAAAGCGTGTGAAATATGCTTGTTGATTTGTCCGATGTGATATATATATATATATATATATATATATATATATATATATATATATATATATATATAAACTAAACTATGCTAAAAGAACTAAAATAACATTACCAAATTAATGCATTATCTTGTTATAAAAAGCAAAAAAAAAAAAAAAAAACCGAACCAAAACCGTGATTGGGCTTTTCGGTTTTCGGTTCGAACCGAACCGAAGCCATTTCTCGGTTCTCGGGTTTCGGTACCGTCCCACCTCTAAAACGCAAAAACTTTTCGGCAAAAGCGCGAATAGGCTTATAAAATCTTACGGACTGGCTATTTGTACGCCGGCGTACAAATAACGAGGAAAACTCTCTTATTTGTACGCCACAATGAACCAATCATATGCAAGTTAACAAGTGGGATTTCTGTTCTGGGCTTTGTTTTCATCATTGCTTCTTTAGGTTCTGGGGCGGAATTTTCATATTTTGGGGAATTTGAACAGGCTTTAAAATATTTTCAAGAAGAAAACAGCACATTGTTTGTTCATAAATGCAGCCAATCGATGCAATCGAAGAATTCAAGAACAAAATAATCTTACATGTCTTGTAATTACGACTTTCTGTTATAAAAGAAGCAAAGAAAGTGCAAAAACTACTACATTTGTTGACTTCCATTAATAAATATTGCGTATAATTGCCACTAAAGCTTCTTTTACGTCGGCGTACGTATGAGAATCAACTCTGTTATTCGTACGCCGACGTACAAATTGCCTCTTACCTTTTCGAGATAAAAGACATAATTATGTCAAATAGTAATAATTTGTATTTAAATGATAAAAAAATATATTATTTGATCGTGTAACTCTCAATTTACCGTGTGTTCGTTCGGGTTGACTTATGTAGTCAACAACAGAAGGCCCGCCCATGTGCACTTGGCTCCCTATATGCAAATTCATCGGTTTGTTTACAACAATTGTACTACTCCAAAGAATGGCCTGTCGCAGTATCTGTTCACAATCTTCTTCAAAATGAGCGATAATACGAGTTCACATTGTCACTTCCATTAAATCACTTGTTTGACAGCCAACTGGGAAGAAAATGGAGGGAAGTGATATAATGCACCTCAATATTTGACCAGAAGGGCATAAATACTACAAACGTAAGAAAAAGTAACAGCCTTATTTTTGGAGACATGCGCTGTAAGGTCACGGTTAGCCAATTACTTGTCGGAGGTGGTAAGTAATTCAAGTATAAACAAACTCAGACCGGAAGCACGTGCATCTGTCACTTTCAGCCCCGAAAGAACAACAAGTTTCTGTAACTGTAACAGAAACTGTGACATCTGTCACCGAACGAACACAAGGAAAGCTTCCCTTAAGCCGGCGTACAAATCAGAATAAGCCAATTCGCACTTTCGGATTTTTTCCGGTGGAGGTGTTGTTTCGACTGAAAATGTCGGGGGATAAATTATAAAGAAATGATCAGGGAAAAACATCAAAATTCTAATTTTCTTTCAATATGCACACTTTCGAATTTATAAACCCATCATATGATCTTTTAAAAACTATTTTACATATTATTCAGTCCCTTTAATAACCAACATGTGACTATATTTCTGGCAAAATGGAATTTTGGTGATTTTTACCGTTTTTTCTCTAGCATTTCCTTATATCCTTATCCCACCTGAATTCAGCCGAAACGCAAAAACTTTTCGGCAAAAGTCAAAAGTGCGAATTGGCTTATCGTGTCCATAAGATTTGCCGTTCTAATGATTCAATATGGCTGCCCAAATAAGGCCTTTCTCATTCACTGCCTCTGAAAAAATACATGACATCATAATGACAAAAAACATGGCGTAGATACGTTCCAAATAAAAGAAAGATATCCAAAATCAGATACGGTTACATCCGAATCCCTCTATTACCGCTCACTGAAAAATAGTTCTTACATGTGTAACATCGATTTCGCTATCCTGTCCCTTATTTGTTATTTTATTGGAGCTGGTGTATATTTATATATTAATCATGTCATATGTTTAATGAAAAAAGGAGTTAAAAACATGTGAGAACTACCCACCACGCTTGTAAGAACCTTGTTGCCGCCATGTTGTGACATCACACATAACTTATTAGTCTTATCGCAGAATAGGATAGAAAAAATGGCGTCGAGACATTCTATCTTTTTCACTTTCGGTTTCAGTTTCAGTTTATTTCCGTAGAAATCCATAAGTATGTGGACACATTGAATGTAATTAACAAATATACAATTGTTGGGGGAAAAGAATAATAATTAACAAAAAAAAATTCATATAGTACATCATCTGAAAAAAAAACAGACCAAAGACAGCGTATTTTAAGACGTGAATCCTGCTCTATATGATGCGGCATGCGAGCTAAGCGTCCTGACACCTCTGGCGGAACCGCAGCTCTCCTCCCATGTTCTTGTGCGAGAACGCTAATTTCAGCGCATTTACACACTTGAAAAAAATGCAGTCACATATTTATTATCTGTATTTTCACTTTTATGTTCATAACTGCAGAAGTTTTAACACCTTTCTATTTCGTTTCCCCTCCCTTCTTTTGCTGTGAAAATTGGCCTTTCGCATTGCCGCTTTTAAACTTATTTTAATATAATTTCACACAAAAGATCATTTTATCTTTACAATTATTGTCACAAAAGAAATCTTGAAATTTATCCAAGAAATATTTAGATGACTCCATTAACCGCAGAAAAATATTGCACATGTGAATAAGATTAGGCAACTGATATGCAAAATGTTTTTCCATATTTTCCACGAAACTGACAAATTGCTGTGTTAGAAGTATTAAAGCACTTTCTTCACAATACTTTTTGTTTTTAGAAATGTGTATAATTTGTTAATGCCTGGGAATGTAGGAAGTATTAATTTTACTCTACAATTATCACAGGATATCTCACATTTTTTTAACAAGTAGCCCCAGATGTAGGCATGAACATTTTCGATTATTATTTCATCTCTCTCCCAAACGACTTTCAGAATTTCTCGAACTTCGTCAGAAATCTGCAACGATTCAACGGGTTCGCTCTGATTTATGGAACTTGGAAAATGCTTTATGGCACGCATATCGAGCAGAACTCTGTCAACATCTAATTCACAATTTGATTACCTGCTTTGCTCTAACAACCCACAAAGACAACAAGCTTTTAATTGTTATTCTCCACCCAACAATACATGGAACTTGCTTACCATTCGAGAGAGTGACCTGCTGTAAAAACTTGTAACTTTCTTCGAAAAATTTTACAAGTTCAATACATGGAACTTGCTAATACGTGATTTGCAATATACTTACTGCCTCTGATATATCCTAAATCTTCAAAGCCCTCCACATAATCTTTTGAAAAGTCATAACTGAGGGCTTATTTTATGGACATTTCATCAAATGTTAGGTCACACTGCTTGTCCTGCGAATCTAACTCTTTGCTGTTAAGATATTAGTGTTGAATCCAGGCCGAATATTAGTTTTTTAAAACGACTTCTGAAGAGTTCTTTTTGAGGGCAACTTGAAGAATTTTCCTAACAACCGATTAGCCTGATAGAAATGGACAGAGCCAAAAGTTTATCTTGTTTTGGCCATCGGTATCCTTTCGAAGTCCTGTTCGCCACAACCATCTGGTTTCGGATAAATTCAAACGTAGCATCGGGTAAGTATTGGCGCAACCCTTCTACAATAGACTTCATATCACGAACCGGTTTGTTTTTTAGCTTTGCCGTTCTTCTCTCCTGGCGCCAAATTTTTGGTTGGAGACATTTTACTTTAGACCTCAATTTTCTTTTCGTCGGACTACTCTTTGACGATACGGAAACTCCAGGTGTTGCAGTGTCACAAGGTGCAGTATTCGTACCAGTTTTGGACTTTTTGGCGAGTTCCGTGTCGTGACGTGTAATTTGTCGTCGTTTCGCTTCGAGTTTTTGAGAGGGGTTTGGAACATTAAATAAAGACGGTGTTGCCGCTAGGGATAACCGTTTTCTTGCTCCGGCGATTTTTTTTCGAAGTGGTCCTCACATAATCGATAATTCGTATACATTTGAATTGCGCTTAATCGATCGAGCTCGCCACGTCTGCAGTTTATTATCCATTTACGACACCTGCGCAGTTGAAACAAAAAACTTGTTATATTAATATTATACTGATGTTATTATAACTTATAATATTATTATAAAAAAACAGAAGCGTTTCTTTTTTGTTTGTAGTGACTAAGTACCCACCCCCCAATATCAGATGGAGGGAAGGCATTTAACGAAATATATCCAAAAAGGATGGGCGATTACAGAGGGGGGGGGGTGCTAGAGAGAATACAATATATACATATATTTGGGCTCCCATCTGATATTGGGGGAGGGGGACACTTAGTCACTAAAATAACAACAATAAAAAAAGAAACGCTTACAATTTTTTTAGTATGTACTAATGACACTGGTGAGTCATTAGAATGTAACTGTTGTCTTAAACTTTTTTGCACAAAACAAAATAAGCATAAAATAAAAAAATAATAAGATAAACGTACCTTTCTTCCTCTTTTAGAAATCTAAAAAAGGACTTGTTTGAGTTATTTTGGCTGTTTGAACATCCATATGCAGCACAATTTGTCGCTCCACGTTTTTTCTGTCTGCCATGTTTGCTTGTTTTCATTCAACACAAGAGCCCTGTCAGATCTGAATACTACCAGCGGTGTCAAGGCCGCTTAGCTCATTGATTCGCTAATTTATGTACTGACGCCTCTTTTTGTTTATACTCTTTGAACAGAGATATAAATTTATTGAACTTTGACAGTTTCTGAGGGCAGTATTCTACATAATTCTACCAAACACTTCAGCGTTAACTGATCGAAATCTGCGTTTTCCCAGCAGGCACTGTTCTCGTTGTCAAAATATGTACATTCCAGTAAAAAGTGGTAATCATCCCCTACAGTTCCCTGAGCGCAAACAGTACATAATCTATTATTCACATTGAAACCTTCATAATCTGTTTCAAAAACGGCAAATTTGTATTTCTGCACCGAAATTTTATCACTTTTTAGTATAATTTTTGGACAGCACTCTAAGGTATTCTTTCGGAACAAATTTTACCTTGAAAATTGTATAGTTTATACATAAATCGGGCTAAAAATCCTTTGTTTTGGGATAAATTTGAACCATGTGTAAGTGACATGTTTAAAAAGCTCCGGATACAGCCAAAACTCCGACAATCTTAGGGAGTTTAAAAAATCACGAGCGTACTGTGATCAGGGCGAAACGACAATCTGAACCGCGTTTTCGGCCATTTTACGCAACAATCTACACACAATGACATTAAGTTTATAATCGTTTATAGACGTCACAAGCTTAAACTAGTAGTTCAAAACGCGGGTTTTATAATTTCCTTCACAGGCAATTTACTAACTTCCCTCGAACCATTGTGGTGCATGTGCACTTTTTAAGCCCGAGAACAAATTTATAGTTCTTCAACTGGAACCTGTTCATACTTTCAGACCCGTGCGGGCCCCAGACTTCTGAGCCTTACAGCAAGACTGGTTCCACTATACTATCAAATACATCCTCTTGCAGGTCCAGGTCCAAATTTAATTTTCGACCTTTAGTATGTTGTGTGTACGTGTAGCCAGTGCCAGACTTCCGGTTGTAAATAAAACATAAGGCGACAATTTAGCGTCTGTTAAGTTTCATGAAGTGTTTCTACGTAACCACACAGAACAAATGTTGACGAGGATGGGATTGTGTTGTGGTGTACCAAGGAGGTTATGAAGATGTTCACCAAACAAGCCAAAGACGTTCGAGCAAATTGGTGAGTTGCTGCAGGAGCATCTCAGTCCCAAGCCCAACGTCACAGCAGAAAGATACCGGTGCTACAAGCGTCAACAACAGACCAGTGAGTCGGTGAGAGATTAAGTGGGAATCCTCCAGAAGTTGAGTGAGCATTGTGAATTCGGCGAGCGTCTGGCAGAACATCTCAGAGATCAACTGGTATGTGGTATAAAGAGCGAAAATGTCCTGAAAAGATTTTTATCGGAGAATATGACCTACCAGAAGGCCAAGGAGATAGCCATCGCCATTAAAAGGGCTATGAAGGATGTATTAGAGACCCAAGGAGCATCGGCAAGTGTTAACAAGTTGCTGTGGACAGTTGAAAACTGTTGCTTTAGGTGTTGTAAAAATGGCCATGGTCCCGAGGATTACCGTTTTAAGGACAAGAAATGTATATCGGCTGTATATTGTTCACGGGGAAGGTCCACCTTTATCAAGTTAAACAGGCACGAAATAAAGTCCATATGGATGACTCAAGGTAAGAAGAAATTAGACCATTTTCTGGAAAAGTACAGTGAGTGGTTCGGCAAAGGTTTAGGTGAGCTGAAAGGAATAACTGCAAAGTTGCACCTCAAGGAAGGAGCTACTCCTAATTTTGCACACCCAGACAGGTCCCATTTGCAATGAAGGACAAGGTCGACAAGGAATTGGACAACATGGTGAGTAAAGGAATCCTTTCACCGATAGAATGGAATGATTAGGCTGCACCCATTGTCCCAATTCTGAAGAAAGGATGTGTGGCGATTTTAAGGTCACTGTCAGTCCAGAGCTCAACGATGACTCGCACCCATTGCCTACGATTGAGAGCATGTTAGCCACATTAGCAGGTGGAGAGAAATTTTCAAAGATAGACCTCAAAAACGGCGTATCTTCCAATGGTAGTGAACGAGGAATGGAGAAAATACCTGAATATCAACACCCAGAAAGGACTTTTTGACGATCACCTATGTACTCTCGAGAAAGTCTTTCAGCGATTAATAGAATACGGCCTCAAAGTCAACCCCAACAAATGTGAATTTTTCAAAGGTTCCATTGACTTTTGTGCTCATATCGTCGACAAAGGAGGAATCCACAAGACCGATTCAAAAATCAAGACAGTTACAGATGCGCCAGCTTCAAGAAATGTTTCTGAATTACAAAGCTGGGTCGCTCTGATGAACTACTACCACCGCTTCCTACCCAACTTTTCTATAATACTACACCCATTGCACCAGTTGCTCAACAAAAAAATCAGAAATGGCTATGGACAGACACATGCAAAACGGCCGTCACGAAAACGAAAGATCTCATCACATCTGATCTTCCTTTAGCACATTATGATCGGAAATTACCGGTTCGACTGCAGTGTGACGCGTCATCAAATTGTATTTCTGGTCTTATTTCACATATATACCCAGATGGAAGCGAACATTAGTTTTCCATCCCACACACAATAAAAAGCTGAACAAATTTATTCTCAAATCGAGAGGCCCTAGGCATTGTTTGGAGCATTAAGTAATTCAACATGTACCTGTTTGCCAGAAAATTTATTCTGGTTACTGACTACAAACTTTCGGTTTCTGTCTTAAATTGCAAGAAAGGCATTTTAACAACTACGGTTTCGCGGATGCAAAGGTACGCCATTTTTCCTACTGGCTATAATTATGAAACTGAATACCGAAAGACAAGTGAACACGCCAACGCTTAAGTAGACTACCCCTTCCAGTAAGCCAGAAAAATTCATCAGCCTGTCAACCAAAGCCTGTCAACCAATCGACCAATCAGCGTCCGTGCAGTTCCTGTCATGTGATCAAACCTTTCCCAACTTATCGCAACCCGCATAACAGGAGATTTTTCTCCGGTAAAATTTTTGTTAAAAAGACGGCTCAAAATCAAGGATAAATGCATACTTTTTGGGTATTATTTATCTTGGATATTATCTCTACGTATGTTGTAATTGTATTTTTGCTACGTGTATGTATTGAACGGTTTGCTGACTTTGTTGATTCCTACACATGACAGAATTTTGTCACACCGGCTTTCGTTCGGTAAATGCATCCCTGCCATCAGAACGTAGTGTAGGTTATGTGTAATAGACAGTGAGATGGTTTCTGGGCGATTTTCAAGAGTCAAGAGTCGTGTTTGAGTCGTGTTTGAGACGACTCGCTGTGCTCACGGGTCGTGTTTGCAGCGACTCACTGTGCTCACGAGTCGTGTCTTAGCCGATTTTCCGTGTTCGCGAGTCGTGTTTGCAGCGACTTGCCGTGTTCACGGGTCGTGTTTGCAACGACTCGCTGTGATCATGAGTCGTGTTTGCCACGACTCGCTGTGATCACGGGTCGTATTTGCAGCGACTCCTTGTGCTCACGAGTCGTGTCTGTGACGACTTGCCGTGTTCACGGGTCGTGTTTGCAGCGACTCACTGTGCTCACGAGTCGTGTCTTAGCCGATTTGCCGTGTTCGTGAGTCGTGTTTGCAGCGACTTGCTGTGTTCACGGGTCGTGTTTGCAGCGACTCGCTGTGATCATGTGTCGTGTTTGCCACGACTCGCTGTGATCACGAGTCGTATTTGCAGCGACTTCTTGTGCTCACGAGTCGTGTCTGTGACAACTTGCCGTGTTCACGGGTCGTGTTTGCAGCGACTCGCTGTGATTGCGAGTCATGTTTGCGACGACTTGCTGTGCTCACAGGTTGGAGTTTCATCCACTCGTTGGCACAGCGGCTTGCTGTTGCAGCGACTTGTGTCTGTTTCAATACGTGACTGTCACGGGTGGTCACGGGCCGAGTTGTGGATGTTATGACTCGTAATTGTGGCGAGTCGTCGCTGAGACGCTCGGTTAGCACGGGTTAGCACGGGTTTTTCCCTTGCAGTTGGGTATGCCGTCGTTGTTACGATCCCTGGCACATCTTGACTCGTAGCAGTGACGACCACGTCAACTGGTAGGTCGCTGTTGTTATGGGTAGTGTCTGCAGCAACTCGCTGTTTTCACGGGTCGTGTATGCAGAGACTCGCTGTTATCAAGATTAGCGTGGATGTTATGACTCGTAGGGATTTTTCCCTTGCAGTCTGGTATACGTATTTGTTGGAGCCCGTGGCAGTGACGGGTACAACAAAGGACGATGTAGACATAATGCGAGTCGTGCAGGCAGCAGTTGCTCTCATCACAACCCGTCGCAGTGACGACCTGGTCAACTGGTAAGTCGCTGTTGCCACGAGTCGTGTTTGCGGCGACTTATAGCTGTTGTCACGAGTCGTGCTTGCAGCGACTCGCTGTTGTAACGGGTCGTGTTTGTGACGGTTTGCTGTGGCAGCGACTGATCTGTGTTTCAAGTCCACTTTGTCACTAATACGTGACTGCCACGACTTGACTCAAGGCCTGGATCGGTCTGTTATGATACGTGGTTATCACGGGTTGGCACAAAGCCGCGTCGCGTATGTTACGATACGTGGCTGGCACGATACGTGATTGACACGATACGTGAGCTACACGATACGTCATTTGCACGATACGGGACTTGCACGATACGTGATTTGCACGATACACGAATCGCACGATACGTGGTTTGCACGATACGTATTTTGCGCGATACGTGTTTTGCACGATATGTGACTGTCACGGTTTGGCACAAGGCCGGTTCGTGTCTGGTGCGACCCGTGATTGTGCCGGGTCGGCGTTGAAACGGTTAGGACCCGTGTTTGCGACAGGTGGCTTCGGTGAGGCAACGTATATGCGACGACGCGACCACGTGATACTTGCTGTGCTAAGGGTATCGACAGTTAGGTCGTGTAGTGCTTCTTAGGCGTTATTTCCAAGGCAGTTTTAATAATATTATACGCATTGTTTTCTCTTTTATCATTAATATAACATGTTTTATGTATTATCGTCATTGATAACATCATACTTATAGGCCTTGCTTGTAGATTCGCTGACGATTCCCGATTCCTGTGCCCATAACAAGCGGCAGGGGACATACATTCAAGGTGCACTGTGTGTTTACGATGCTGGAGGATACAGCCTTGCACTTTACATCAGTGTGCGCATCTCGATGTCTCGATTTTTTCCCTCCTTCCAACAGCAGGAGACTGCCAGAGTTGGGTAGCAAGCGGTCTAAGGACGACAAGTCTTCTGCCTCTATACATACGCTTCCTTCTATTGCATTGTCGACTGCGGACAGGTTAGATATTGAAGGAGACGGATTGGGACAACCCAAGACACTTAGTATCAGGTCTCTACCGGATACTTCTGTGTCTACGTTTGGCGTTAACTTCATCAATCCGGGATAAGTCGATGTGATATCTTCCATGGGAACTCGTCTTCCGACTTTTACACCCGCTATATACAGCCATTGACGGACGATACACGTCGTGTACCTAAACATTCTATTTAGGCATCCTCTTTATCTTCATCAGCAGACAATTCATCATCTTGTGAGGAGAAGCCAGTGATTGTCAATGATAAAGAACACATTGTGTCCCAGATTCTGTCGCAGCTAGTTTATGGTTGCAAGTATGACCTGGCACCCTGCTCCTCTGGTGATTACTCAGGCTGTACCTTCGACGATGTCTCATTCTGAGCTATACCATGCCTCACCAGAGGTTATGATACCGGAGGACTGCAAACCGTTGCGGCTTGTACGCTTCCCCACTCCTCGGGGTGTGGAGGATTTTACCAGATGAATGGGAGGAGGCTTCGAAGGTAGATTCCAACGCTGTGCTTGATCGCGTTTTTCTTCCGTTTTTTGTCCCTTCATCGGATGTACGGAAACTAAATGCCTATATGCACACATCGCCCGTGGTTCTTAGGCGAGCTAAAGTATTGCCGCACTCGAACGTCAATACAGAGGTTGCACGAAAACTGTGTTTTGAACCTATTGATGGACAATCAGACTTGTTTTCTCCGCAAGCATTAGAGAACGTCATTGAAGCTGCGCGAATCAAATCGCGGGATGCATTGATGCGTAAACTCGTACACTACACGCCAGTTAGTCGAAGCAGCAACATTTGGCGATTTCTTCGACATTTACGCCGAAGAAGGAACCACGTCCTGTGTGGGTGTCGACCCCACCACTCAAGAAACACAGCATAGACTGAAAAAGTAGACTACCATTCCTAAACAGAGGTAGCACCCAAAGTATCCGGCACAGATCGCACGACGATCTCTGTCAGATACTTTAGGTTTTTGCCACGAATGGGTCGGTTAGTTTTGCAAATCGAATGTAAATGTGTCCGTAGGGGGAAGGCCAAGGAATTTGAGGCAACCTTGGTAACCACTAGGAGCTCCCAAAATCACAGTCCGGTGGTTGCTCTGGGGGAACCCCTTACCGTATGCAAGAGAGAGGCAAGGTTCCCAAATCTTTCCAGCGCTTGTCCAACGTTCCAATCCTTCTTTGGTCACGACGCACGTCCACAAATCAGAGAAGCAATCTGGGTGGCAAACAATGATTCAAGATCTGATAAACAATGATTCAAGATCTGATAGACAAGAGTGCTATTGTGAAGGCACGCGTTTTTTTCAGTTGGGTTTTCTTGTCTAAAAAAAGGTCGGGCAATTGGCGTCTTGTCATAGACTTGCCGCAACGCAATCAATTGTGTCTCTCATTGCCCGTATCGTGTCTACACCCAAGCCTCGGATATCCCAGGCAGTAATTTCTAGGGTTGTTAATGTCAACGGGATAGACGGTCGAACTGGGCAGGTGTCATTTCTGGGAGTTTCAACGAGCTGTCTTGAAGGCTTTGCGTCGAGGCAGATTGCCGGGTCATCGAATACGGCTTTCTTTGCTGGCTCTCAGGGATCCAGACTGGTGGGGGTGTCGACCCAGTCTTTTGATCGGTGTGTTTTTCTCTCTGCTAGCTCCATCCGGACACGTGCAGACGAACGCTTCTTGGAACGGGTGGGTTTCTTTTTCCATGGTCGTGCGTGCAGGGGTTGTTGGCCCATGCACGAATGGCGGTTTGCATGTCAATGTACTGGAAGTGAAGGCGGTTTTGATAACTAGTCAAACTCTGGTAAAGTATCTAGACGGTCACGCGCTTCAGTTTCTCACAGAAAAGCAGAGCTGGTGCCTTGTTTGTCCAAGAAGGACGGCATGCGCTCACCGACGTTTTCTCATGTCACCAAGCAGGCCTTGCTGGTTGTTCGAATTGTCAAGTCGATCTATTTGTCAGTCGTCTCAGTCACCGTCTTCCGGTGCACAGGTCTACGTGTCCAGGTGTGGCGGAAATAGCAATCGATTGTGTCAGTTGGCATTTCCACCGTAGTCTCTCATGGTGAAGGTTCTTGCAATAGTTTGGCACGAGAGGCCCAAGCGTCTCTTGCTATTAGCTCCCATCTTCCAGAACTGCCTTGGTTTCCTTTGTTGATGCGGTTGCCGTGCATCATGAGTCTTCCAATTTCCCTGGAGTATGGCAGTCTGCGTCAGCCTCATTGGGGTCATTATCAACCAAATCTTCATTTGTTTCAACTGAAACTTTGGTGCATAAGTTTTCCTTATTGAAGTCTAAGGGGTTCTCTCAGCGAGTACTATAGAGAATGAACAGAATTCATAAGGACTCTACGAAAAAGGTGTACTTGTCACATTGGCGTTCGAGTCATGCTGTCTTTAAAGGGGTATCGATGTCGTGGCTGCTACGGCAGTGGCAGTGGATTACTTCTTTTCTGTATTTGTTCGAGGTGAGTGCTGTCGGTTAGATCGATCATGACTTACCGCTCGTTTCTCACATTTATTTTTGATGGAGCATCCGATTATGATTTGTCATCCTGTGAAGTGTTGGCGGATATGGTTAGGTCTTTTCAGTTGGAACGACCTATTGTGGATAGGACAGTGGTGCCGTGGGATTTTTCACTGGTTTTGAAGTTTCTCGTATCGCCACTTTAATATATTCTATCATTTTGGACAAGTTACCTCTCTAAAGTGCGTGTTTCTCGTGGCGATAACGTCGGGCAAACGCCTCTGTGAAATAAACGCATTACAAAACTCTGTTAATCAGGTCAACGGTACGCGCGTACGTTAAACGGTCCGGTACTTATCGCAGCACGTTACAGCGTCGTCTGTTTATATTTTTCATGCATATTATTACTGTAGATTTGAGCCAAAGCTTCTATTTCTAATGCATATGATAATATAATTAAGGAGCCTGAAAATGTAATTCAGAACCGATTGTCAATTAAAGCTCATCAGGTCAGACATGTGGCGCATTCTTTACGCAGCGCTAGTGCGATTTGTCACGGGTTGGGTGTTGGGCTTCGCCTAACACGTTTATTAAGCGCTATTTGCAAGAGTATACAACTGATGCGTTGAATAATTTGCATAGTCTTGGCCCGTTTGTTGCTAGTGATCAGTGATGCATAATAGTCCCCAACAGTCTGGTGGAAAGAAGCCTTACAAGAAGAAAAATGCCACTAAAATAGACTTTGGGTTCAGGCGCAGCTCCGATCTGCAACAATAGTATGCCAACATGCCTGTCACGTAATTGTTCTGTTACCGACCCAACGCAGTGCACTTGTGCCATGTTTTTGGACAGTGCGGTGTTTCGCATGGTATAATATGCTGCTACGACCTGTCGGCACTAATTCTAGTAGGCGACCTATCGGTTTCTCGCACTTCTCTCTTTGTCAAAAGAGGGGGGACACTCGCTCGTATGATACTGAGTCTCCCATAGTGATGGCTTTGTAGTCTACAAGCCGATATTACGAAATTGAAACTGAAGTATTTAATTTCTTGATACTCATTTTTATAAGTAAAATATCTTGTAGAGGTAGAAGGCATCATTCGAATTGTACCCACCCATATTCCCATCAATTGGGATCGCCTGGTACGATAAGTTTGGTATGGTTCGATCACTTGACAGGAACTGCACTGACGCTGATTGGTCGGTTGGTTGACAGGCATTGTAAACATAGCAACAGGGCACCTGTTAAGGGTACCCATGTGGTGCTATACGTTCCACAAATTTTTTAATTATGGATCGCGATAACCAATGTTTAACACATTGGAAAACTCATAGTGACGATTTCTAGGTCTACAAGATATTTTGCTCATAAAAATGAGTATTATGAAAATAATTACTTCAGATTCTACGCTGCCCTACTCGACAACTTCTCGATTTCATTCAAGCAAATTGCACAGACAACATCAAAAGACCAGGCATTGTCACGAGTTGACGAATTTACAAGAAATGGTGGGCCCACAGAGGTTGAAAAAATCTTTCTTCTTATCATTCACACGAATCAGAATTATCCATTTCACAAGTGTCTGCTTATTGGAAAGAGTTGTTATTCCGGAAAAGTTCCAGTGAAGCTGCGTGCAAGAGCTTCACAGTGCCCATCCTGGTATGGTGAAAATGAAACAAAAACTGGCTAAATCGTACATTTGGTGGCCCAATATCGACAGAGATATCGAAACGGAAGCGAAAATGTGCACAAGTTGCTTAGAGGTAAGCAAAACTTCAACATCAGCTACAGTTCACCCCTGGGAATGGCCAAGTCATCCATAGAAAAGGATCCACATTGATTTCGCAGGACTTTTCAAGGTGATATGTTCATCATAATAGTCGATGCACACTCCAGATGGCCAGAGGTACGGATCATGGAAAAAATCACTGCCCAAGAAACTGTCTAAGTGCTTCAAGAGCTGTTTAGCGCCTACGGAATTTATGATGTTATCTGCACAGACAATGGTACCACATTCCATTCAGAAGCCTTCCAGAAATTTCTGAAACTCCATGAAATTATTCATATAAGTACGAGTCCTTTTAAACTCTCCCAAAACGGTTTAGCAGAGCGTTTGGTTCAGAGTCTCAGATCTATTCTGAAATCGATAAAACACGAGCTTCGTTCCATACACGAGCAAGTAGCCAAATTTCTACTGATGTATCACTCAACTACCAACAACACCCCGACAGATTTAGCAAAACCCAATTTACGTGACATTATTTACAGAAATGTAAACACCAAAGATGAATTTCAGCGCCCTTTTAGTGTTGATGATGAAGTGCTAGTGAGGTACTATCGGCAAAAAATGGACATTTGTAGTTATTTCGCAAAAAAATTGGAACGTTAATGTATGAAGTTTTGGCTGACAATTCTATCTGGTGACTTGTGAACGACCAAATACGTAGTTCACAAAACCCGGTTGAAGAAAACCAATCAAGAGCAAAAATACTTCTCAACCATCAACCGTTTTACTCAAGCCCACTAAACTTAGCCTGACATTAGATCGCACAGCTATTCCGTGTAGCAAAGCGCCTTCTTCATCTAGTGAAACCATAACGTCAAAAGACAAACCCGTTGTTTCTAGCCGAAAAACTGTGACAGTTAAAATTCCAGAGCCTGACATTAGATCGCACAGCTATTCCGTGTAGCAAAGCGCCTTCTACATCTAGTGAAACCATAACGTCAAAAGAGAAACCCGTTGTTTCTAGCCGAAAAACTGTGACAGTTAAAATTCCAGAGCCTTCTGCCAATGTTTCACACCCCGTTTCACCTGTTTAAGCAAAAACTGAAAATTTTAGTGTCGGTAGTCGTGTATCGCGATCAGGTCGTTCTGTAAGATCGCCAAAGAAGTACGGTTTCGAGTACTCACTTTTAGTTAAGTATTGTGCAGTTAAGATAGTTTGCTATATTTAATCTTTATTTACTTATTCCAAGTCAATATTAACGTTTTATTATTTTTAATGTTGCTCAGGTGCTGATTTGATAGATGTTTGCAGTTAAGTTAAAGTGCTGATAACGTTGTTGTAACTGTGTGTGGTAAATATAAAAGAAGATAATTTCGGATTTTTTGCTTTCAAATGCTTATAACATATCTGAACTAAGTTGCAAGTTTAAAGTTATGGTTTAGATATCACTGAAATAATTATTTTCCTTACTCATTGTCTTTTATATGTACTTTGAGCTTCATTTCCATGGCTGTTAAGTAATTCTTAAAGTCACACTCATGGATCAAGTTCATAATCACAGAACGTCGAATTGCAGTAATAGCGATAATACAGAGTAAAAAAGTGGAAAAATAAAAATTCTGCAGTTTTCAGGTAATTTAATTGATATATTCTGCCTAGTATACTGATATATTTTGTTTCTCTTTGTTTGATAATCGGATAAAGTGTTCAACTGAATGCTGGTAGCACAATAGCAGTTAAAGCACAGTTAAGCACTAGTCTGGACAGTAAGTCTTGTATCAGTACGGGGGCAATATTGTGTCTTATCGTCTATTTAATTTTATGAAGTGTTTCCACGCGACCACCTCCCATACAGAACAAGGACGATAACGACAAAATATTAGGTGCACATATTAGATAAATCTTTACTTGTGTAGACAACAGCCAATACGAGCACATGATGATGATAATATGGCTGTCAAAGAATTAACCTGTGTAAATAAGTTACTGAATTAAATAAATTTATTCGTATATTTCCAATGCAAATAAAATTTTGAGTAATATACTTCCTAGCAATATATTGCGCAAAAACGACCATTTTCTTCTGACAAATGAACAATAACATTATCATGCCATTTTGTTTACATTTCATGTCAATGTCATTTATATGATGGTAAGTGATGACAGTCTCGGGCCATCAGATTGCATCAAAACAATTGAATCGGAAGCATGCTTGACGGCATCATTCGGTTCCGTCCAACAGCCACCCTCTTCGGTGGTTAGGGCTGTTGTGTATAACATCTTTTTACTCGGCAGACCCAATAGGGATTCCGCGAATATAGTACTCATAAAAGAGAGGAACTGTTTTTTAATATGCTCAACAACCAATCTTTACGGTGGTTTGGTCTGTTTAGTATTATACTTTTTAATCCGCAGACTCACTGGGGATTCCGCGAAAATAGAACTCATGAAAGAGAAGAACTTTTTTATAACATCCATTCGCTCTGTGTTTATGCATAACATACAGATCTTCTCAGAGGTTAGCTCTTTTGTAACAACCGTCATCATCAAGAAAAGAAAAGGGCCACCCTAACCGAACAGGACCTTTATTATCTAACAGGCACATTAAATGATGAAGATCATCGTCATGTGTTCGCTTCACGTCATGACTTTTGTCAACATACCTTCAAATTGATCTCATTGCGCATTATATGCGCATAGTATCTTCCTTTATCATTCTGATTACTTGATGGTGTCATGACACTTGAACCAACAGACCCAGTAACACTTCTACGGTGTAATAACAACGTTGTTATAAGAGCGATAAATGTACACATCGGGAGTCTTCATCTGGCGTGATAACAATGTATGATCAATCCTTGTTAACCATTTCCAGAATTCAGTAATTAACCAGAGCATTAAAATTGTAATTACGAGGTCAAGCCACTATAGTTATTAATCAATTAATAACTAGATTAAATTAGCACAGTTATGGTAGTTCTAAGGTAAAGCTTCCTCTCTGAATGTGATTTCCAACACCAGTATACTATTGTTTTTCCCCACTATTTATATTAGTAAAAGTTTTTGTCTGCGTCTTTAGCAGTTACTTGGGTCGCAAAAATCTCGATAAGATTTTTAGCTGAAACTGTTAAAAGTCTTAATGTGATGAAAAAATTAAAAGACAAGGCTAAGAATCAGGATAACTGTCAAAAAGTAGTCTTATAAAGGAAGACCGACAGTAGTCCTAGATGACTCTTGCGGTCTTCCTATGACAGCAAGAGTCATAGTTCCTACAATAGGAAATGTCATTGATGTCAATTTTCAAATCTCGGCGCTCGACTGGGGTCAACGGCGTTATTTTAGAAAGAGCCAGATAAATGGCCCAATTAAAAATTATGGCGTACAAGTTTTATGGTCAGATAACAATGTTTTACTGAGAAAAATGTGTGTTTTCTTGAGATCAGGATATCGATTCCCTCATTATCGCCCACATCAACAGTGAATCACAGTTGCAAAACCACGCTTTCCTCTAGTTTGGGAGTTTCGCTGAGGTCGAAAATAATGCGCCAGGGTACTTCTCAGTGTGCTTTTAAAGAAAAAGCCTGCCAGTTCAAGCCTCGGGGTCCCTGAACGTGCGCCAAAAGATCCAGAGCCTCGAAAATTGAGATCAATAGCCATTTCTATTACAGGAACTGTGAGTCTTTCTGTCCTAGGAAGATAGAAAGGGTCCACTGGGACTAGACCGACAGTTAATGCTCGTTCGTGCGATATCCAGTCACGAATTTGTTGTGTAATGTGTGTACTCACTCTTGGCTGTGTTTTTAACCAAAAATCGATGATTAGAAACTTGCGAAGCAATAGAGATTAGTTTTCACGTATTGATTCCGCATTGCTGGAGACGAAATTTATCGAAAATCTATTAATTATTATATTCCCAATGCTGACCTTATTCTTTATTTTTTAAAACAGTGCAACTTTCAGTGTTTACAAAAAAAAAAAAGAAAACACAATTGTAATTTCCTTCCTTATTTATGCATGCTAACTTATTTAGTGCAAAACTTTCTTGTGATTGAAATTTGTATAGCTATTCAACATGAATAACTTTGATCTTACAGAACTACCTTTGATCTTTCATCAGCAACAGCTGCATTTACTGTTAATCAGTTTCTGGCACTTTAGGCGTTAAAAACATGCCAAATGTCTTTTAAAGATTTAAAATCTCAACCTATAAATATCTAAATATCTATATACTCAAATACCTGATATTTCATGTCAGAGTACATTCTTACATTTTACTAGAAACCTTCAAACTAACATCTGCAGCGAATCATAGGGGTTTTAACATTATATATAGTGATGCTCAAATCTAGATTATTACTTTGTTTAGTTCTGGGAAAGTATGATATAATTAATAAAATTAGAGTACGCTTGATGATTTAACTGTCACAGCTGCGATCCTATACTGTGGAATTAATATAATTATTCATTACAACACGTCACTAGTGATATAACCTTTCAATTTCAGATCACCTATTCAAAAAAAATGAAATCATTCATTTGTTTTGCCAAGCGTCCTGCAGTCAACTTACAGAAATAAAAAAAAATAACTGTTAAAATTATTCCTGTTACATGTGTTTTAATCCTTGCATTGTCTGTTGCTCCCATTCCATTAATAATACACTATTGTAAAGAGAATAACCCGACCAAAAATGAAAATTCAATATGACGGCCATTGTGACCTTGAAAATAGGTAAAGGTGAATATAAAAATAAAATGCCTTACGCCACCATGATAAATACTAAATATCATAGAAACGATTATGAGGGTGAGAGTAACAACCTGCGATGGACGGATGAACACAATACAAATGCAAAGTTTCTCTTTGAGGCTACAGAACCGATTGTAGACTAATAACATAATTATCAAAGCAGTCCTTATGTGATAATTTAAAAACGATGTTATAATTTTTTACAATGTTTAGTGTTTTTAAAGTTATGTATCTTGATGTTATATCAAACATACAAGATCTAATTGCATGCTGTCTGCACGCATGGAGAGTTTACATTTTCTTTTAAGTTTGATTCTATTCTTTTAAATATACGAGTCCTGCGTTCTTACTCTTATAATCTCTTCTTTACCTCATATTCCGTAATTTAATTTTGTTTCAGTATCTGCTCTGAAAGAGTAGAATACTTGTTACACCTCGTGTGTGCTATATCGTTCTTGAAAGTGTTACAATAATAGCACCAGCTAAATGTAACCTAACCTCATTGCTGACAGCAAAATTCCTGTACACAACAGATAGGGTATATTAATTGTTTATTTGCACCAGCAGAAAGTAATATGGAAATTGTATTTGCTCAGTTTTCAGAGGTAAAGTGTCAATCTAACACGTACTTTATATTCCTAATCATTTTTTGCATATTGTTAAGTAGTTAAAATATTACGCAAAACCACTTAAAACATCCTTCTTCAATTCTCACCTGGCGGCCTGGCCTTTTCCTTGATATTAATCTTGACCTTGTATCTTTTATCTTTGACTTTATGAAGTTTATTAGTCCACGTGTAAACAGGGACAATTTATGTTTGTCACAACTTCGGCTCGTAATTAGAATTTTAATGCTTAAAAATAAATAGGTAGCAAAACATCACTGAAATTTTACCCGCCTAAGTCTTCCCAGTAAAGGCCTTTGTTTTGAATAAGCTAGGCATAATTCGTCTAGGTGTCTGACGATGCATTGATGCTTATTGGTTGGTTGGTTGACAGCCATTGTAAACACATCAACGATTAACACGCTTTATATTACAATATCTCACATCAGCTTTGTGATAAATCACGTTAAGCAAAATCAACACTTACGTATGTCTTGTTGGATACGTTTCATTCATCACTTTACACATTAAGTTATATTCGGCAGAAATTTTTCGAATTTGACTTAATGTTGGTGCTTGTGGCGGCAGATATCACGTGTTTATTGACTGAAACCACAGAGAGTTTTAATTTAAAGAATTTCTTTAATTACACCTTTATTTTCCTCTTTTATTCCGTGAAACTACAGTAATAAAATAAAAAATATTGGAATTGTGTTTTCAATCGGTGCATATAACATTCTGCTTAACCAGAGTCGATAGCTTAAGTACATCGTATAAGTACCAAATACATGAAAATAATATGTAAAATACACAACCACGCATATTTTCAATAGCCCTTGTAATTAATTCTTTGAATAAAAATTTAATTTTATATCGTATCATTATTAAGACAAACAAAGAAAAATTTATTAAATTAATTTTTTACCCACTGTGCCCTCTGTAAGACTTTAAATTTAAATCCAAAAACAACCCATAATTCGGCCCACCAGCGACTAAACTTTAACTAACGAAAAGAACGGTATTCATTTCTTTTATAGTAGCTGAAAGCGCAAGGAGGAAAAATCAGTCAACCTTTGTCCTTTAAAATCGCGGACTTTTGCCAAGGTAGCGAAAAATTGTCAAACAAGGACGTACGGCACGTTTTACAAAATTTGTCAAAAATCATTTAATATGTCAAACAAAACAAAGAATGACATGGAATTCATTCTGTACCGTGCTTTTAAAGATCTAACAGCCATGAAATGGAATTAAAAGAATTTGAGAATATTGTCAGTTATTTAAAAGCCTCAGTTTTTGCCAGCAAATCATTACTCCTCAATACATATATTCTTTCTATTTTTTTCTTTTTCTTTCATAGTTTAGACATTATCATGATGAAATGTCGGGCTCTAAGGTTGAATGTGTACAGAAGCAAAAAGTAACAAGCCATGTAAATCAGTGTACAGGGCACTAAACAAAAAACGTTGTATAATTATTTTCCTCATGAGAATGGGATCTGTTGAATCTGAATGTCTGAAAGTTTATTCTTACACATATATTCGCGAATAACGCGCATAATATACACTGAT
This sequence comes from Protula sp. h YS-2021, assembly GCA_949752745.1. NCBI lineage: Eukaryota > Metazoa > Annelida > Polychaeta > Sabellida > Serpulidae > Protula > Protula sp. h YS-2021. The sequence continues at coordinate 51,701,717 of OX457029.1, read as the reverse complement.
TTTTAAGAGCCAAAACATTAGGGATACCATGAAATGATAGGACAGCTACATATTTGGCAAATGCTGGTAACGATATTAATCAAAACAATCCTTTATTTACGCTTATCCATTCCATCTATTTAATTAGATCACAACTGTTTCAATTTCAAGGCTTAACTACACAAAACTAGAAATTGTAAGTTAGGCAGAGCAGCTGTGCGATAACTGTTATTGGACCGATCTGTGGGGGTGAAGCCAATCCCCTGTACTAGGGCTTATGTAGCGGAATAGAAGAATCGCTAGTCAGGTTCAAAATTTTATACCTAATATATTTTGTACCTAATAGGACCCAGTGTACTAACGCATTATTAATGTGCAAATAAGTTACCCTGAAAAGTTTACCCCTTAGCCATATTCGACAAATTTGACTTCCGCCCTCCTCTATCAGCAAATAAGAAATATGGTACACTTTTTGACCTGGAATTTTTATTTGTTTTATTTGTCCGATTTGAAAACTGTAATTTGGCACAAAAGTAGACAGTATGGCTACCATGCTAAAGCCGTAAAACTTTGGGCAGCTCACCTCTTTCTTGGGCTACGCAAATCTAAGTCCGATCCCTTGGCCTGTATAACAAAGACATAAAAAATAAAAAAAGACCGGGGAAAATTTTTTATTCGACCGATATGCAGAATGCTATTTAAAACAAAGCAAGACGTTCCCAATCAAGGTGAGTCTGTCAAATCTTTGTGGCACACTATTGCATGCTGATGTAAGAAATGAACTAACATCGGACGCTTTACTAAGTTTCAACATGATCTAGCAAGCTTAAATAGGGCTAAGACTGACCGCAATTCAGCTCGAACGCGCCATCGGGATGCTCCAAATAGGAAATTCGATCTCAGTAGTCGATGGCGCTTTTGGATGCACTAATCCACACTGACACGCCTTAGAACCAATTTAGAGGAAACTGGGTCCATCGCAGAACTCCTTCGACCGGAGACGGCAGGTTACTATCCCAGGCAGGACCAAATAATAAGCAAATTTACAACACCGATGAAAGATTTAGTTTCAGGTCTGACATCAGACATGAAAACAACTACAGTCAGGTCCTATCCTAACCTCAAGACATTTATTTCAAACAAAATCAATAAGTAACCGTAAGTACTAATCCTCAAGTGCACAAGTACATAAGTATAATAAATTCTCATTGTGTCCTCAAACATAATTTCAATCAACGTTCTCACACAGAACACCATTGAGAATCTATCTCGTACACTGGCCCCTTAAATGGGAGTATAGAGCGACCGTTTACACAGACCTTTCACTTTGTTTTACGCCACATATAGCCATCCAATATCTATCAGCTAGATTGAACGTTAAAACAAGACTACTTACACACTGAGGTGAGGTGAGGTGAGGTGAGTCACATGAACACTTATCTCAACGAAGTTCATTATCAAGTCAACCATTGCACGCTTCGAGACGACATAGCTTAGTCACAGGGCGGATAATCCCTGACGAACTGGCTTTAACTTGTACCGACCGTACCAGTCCATCTCTATCAGGGTTGATCCTAACAACACGACCCATTGGCCAATGTTTGCGTGGAGTCGATTCATCTAAGATCAGTACGATGTCTTCAACCTTTAGGTTTTCTTTGAGGTCAAACCACTTCTGTCTGGTGAGGAGTGTGGGAAGATATTCACGAAACCATCGTTTCCAGAAGACATCTGAGAGGAACTGTGAATGTCTCCGGCGATGATTTAAGTCATCGCCTTTGTCAAACTTGGCCGGCGGTGCAGTAATGTTTTCGCGCAAGAAAAGCAAGTGGTTGGGCATCAGTGGTTAAATTTCACTCTTTGAGTCGGAGCACTGGGTCATAGGCTACCATTAACTATGGATTCCACTTTACAGAACACAGTACTTAAGCGTTTGCCCTTTCCCGTGCACCTCCAATATGGTGTGCAGATGGTGGGTTGAAAATCCATCGATTTCATTGAGAAGTAGACATTCGCGAAGTTTGTTGCACGTTGTTGCACTGTTGAATGGAATGGCGAGTTTCCTTTTCACTTCCAATGAAGTTGATACCATTGTCAGACCTGGTTTGTTTTGGATATCCGTGTCTAGCGATGAATGTGTAGGTGTATACTTTTTTCTCATATGTGCAAGACCTTTTGATCGTTTACGTTTGCGACACGAATCTATTTTCCAAAACTGCTCAACTTGGAAATCAAGTTTGTTTTCTGGCAACATCGTGCTGATTTGCATATTGCTTGCTCTCTGTTGGGAGTACCAATATGAGACCATTTATAGTCCATCCATTGGAGTTTTAACGGCATATGGATCTGCAGCATTGTCATGGCGAAGCTCAAGTGCTAGCTGGAACATCCTGACGAGTCAGCAACTCCACATCAGATTTCTTCACGTTTGGTATGTGTAGATCCTTCAAGTGATCCCATGATTTGACCTCACAATATTGGAACCCAGTGCAGAAAATGATTCAAGCGCGTCAACATGTAGAAGGCTAAGGGGAGGACACTTTTCAAATACTTTGGAGACATTTCGGCTACACTGGAGCACTTGTTGTCATTAAGTGTTGACAGCGACAGAGTCTTAGCTGACCGTGAAAAAATTGAGTTTCTTCATGAGAGTGTTTGAACAAAACGTGCGACAGTAGCTAGCAAAGAATGTCACACCTTTCAAATCCTTTTGCTTAAACACGTACAGTAACGACAAGTAAAGCTTCTTGAACTGGTCACACGTATAGATTGAGTGACTGCTTCTGCACATTTGGAAAACGGTATGTGCCTCCGGAAGTGCTGAAGCTAGAACCACGATTAATGTTTCTGGGCTTGTTGCCTTTGATGTCTTTTCTTTGCACAACAGAAGATATATAACCGAAGACGGGATCAGATGCTTGCTTGGCAACACGCTCTAAAAAGGACAGAAAGCAATCAATGTTAGGGTATCTGCCACTTTCTTCACTGGCCGCCACTGCTTCTCTGTGCCACCTGCCTTGCAAATATAATGGTAATCTGTTCATTAATGCCACTAACTGTCCACTTCATCAACTCGGTCCATGGCACGCAAAGTCTGAACACAGCCTATCACGTCATCTGCAAAGTCCTGTAAACCTTCAGAGTTGATTGGTTTGATGGACACATCATGATTAATTTTATCGAACCAGGCCTCAGACATAACATAATTGTTACCAAATCTTTCCTTGAGTAAACCTCGTGCCTTTTATACCCCCTGACTAGCCTCCATTAAAGTACAAGATTTAATGATAGCGAGTGCTTTTCCTTCACAAAGTTCACAGAGTTTGTTCAATTTGGTTGAATCAGGCACAGACGAGGAATGAACAGCGTTATTAAAAGCGTTCATGAATATATAAAAATTCATTGGATCCCCATTGAAACCAAGGAGCTGTGGCTTTGAGATACCAACCGCACCTAGGAACTGTTTCTGGTGCATTAAAGACACATTGGTTTGTGATTTATTTGGATAATATTAGGTCTCACCTTGTACTGGGCCGATATTCCTTGGTTGCTGTGATATGGTTTCAGCATTGGATTAAAAACCTCACCTTGATAGGCTCTTGGCCCGTTGCTTATCACCGATTAGTAATATCTGCAGCAGAAGATGTTGTTTTAGTGCTTGGGATTTGCGAAGTAGTGGGTTACCACAATGAGTTAAGGTAGATAAATGAACTGGAAGACGGAGGACCACCAATGATAACGGCTGGGTCATGTGACCGAAGGATTTGCTGCTGTTGCTGCTGTGTTGGGGGACAGATGCGCCGATTGATGGAGGACCACTAATGATAATGGAGGGGGCACGTGGTCGAGCGATCTGCTATTGTTGATGTTGATCGACTCGACTTCGACTTGTGGTGAATGTAACTGTGGTTTATTCTTGCGTTGACTAACAATTTCAGGAGTTAAGGTCGTAATATGCAGACGTATCAGCATCATGCGTTTCTATGGCATCTGGAACAGTAACAGGTGATGCACAGTCAAGATTTCAAATGTGTTGTGTATTCGCTATCCAATGCTTGATCTGGTGGCACTGTCATTTGTGGTCTTACTTCTGTTGTGACGTCATCAAATTGAACAGAGGTGGTATCCAGAACAGCCCTGGATGTGCCCCTTTCTGTTGTATCTTCACACCTTGAATATACCTCCTCCTCAGCACTTGCCATATCCACTTCCATTTTCTGCTGTAGTCAAGCGAGGTGTTTAACCATATGTTCTGTAGAACACGCTTCTTTCGTAGCATTTTTCAATTAACAAAGGCAGCGGCCTTCTTTGCTGCAGCTTTCAGTAGGAAAACTGAAGAAGTATGCGAGGATGTTTGCAACACACTGTCCTTCGGACGAACAGACGGTCAGTTGTTTTAAATACGACATATCAAGGCGGCTTTGTTTCAATAAGAGGGAAGGCCCCATTCTTGAAGCATTTTCTTAAGTTTTATCACTTTGAGTTTGTCATAATCCAGTCCCTCATCCATGCTGATTTGTACTATGTGTGATGTACAAGTAAATTTGCAACACCGATGAAAAATTTCAGTTTCAGTTAGTGTGTTTTATTACTGAGTACAGAGCGGGTACAAATCATTCTGCGGTTCTTTGTACCTAAATCCAGATGCAAACCACTTAATTAATCAACTATTAAATTCAAATAATTATTAAATAATTTAAATTATGAAACTTTAAGTTGAATCTCAAAATCAAAGCTTTAAATAACAAGTCACACCATTAAATTGAAAGTCACAATCAATTGTCAAAGCCAAACCATAAAGTTCTAAAGTAAAGTCAAAAGGCAAATAAATCATCTAATGCCTCTAATAATTATAAAATATTACCGAGAATTTTATTCAATAATGAACATAATGTTCAATAAAACTACTTTAAATGATTTAAAAGAAATAACTTACATCAGGCAGGAGAGCAACTAAAGTCATGCCCTATCCTGACAATGTTTACCGCCGAACCGACCTCGATACATTTATTTCAAACAAAATCAATACGTAACCTTAAGTACTAATTCTCAAGTGCATAAGTACATAAGTACAATCAATTTTCATTATGTCTTCAACCATAATTTTAATCAACGTTCTCAAACAGAACACCATTGGGAATCTATCTCTTACATCTGTCACCTTTCCAGACCGTCACTGTCACTGAGAGACAGACCACTGAAACCCAAAATAACTGTGCATGTAGCCATGCTGGGAAACTGGCTCCATTTATACGATTTAAGTGCGCCGCTCCAATCGAGGACTGCTGTTAACCCCGCACGAATCCGCACAACTTCAATGTGCATCTCCATTGGACACAGAAACATTGGAACCAATTCCTTTTTACCGATGAATGCTTTAACTACACATAGGGAATTGCACCGGCCTGGCGCCGAACGAAAGAGCGCTTTAGCGCCGCCTGTGTTCAAGAAAAAGTGTGACAATATGGGCAGGCGACGTTCGTTCATCGCACCGAACTCCGTTTTGTCAAAGGCATTCTAAGCTCCGAACAGTATCGAAAACAAGGTTTGGTTCCATCGGCGGTCCCTTTTGTGTGTCGAAATGGTCTAATTCTACAGCAGGACAAGCGCAAACTGGGGCTTGTCCTGTCTCGCATTTCGCTGGATTTTTCTAAGATGAACACGCATGGGATATGCTTGAGAAAACATCGAACTTGAGAAATTGTCAGAGCTTAGACAAGCGATATTAAGATATTAAGAGCGTATGTTTAAATCAGCATGCATTGTCGCTTTTGACGCAAAGTCATTTTTGTTTTCAAAAACAGAAGGCTTAACATTGTAACTACTAAAATATGTAATTATATCGATGCTTTATTATTTCTCACATAACGCGTTTTGCAGGTTTCAAAGTTGCGTTTTTGCGGTTTTTGAGAATTTCTCGGATTCTCTGCTAGGGTTGGGAGGGCGTCAAAATTATCTGCATGTTATTGTTAATTAATGAGACGTTATTACACCAAATTCCATTTGCGAAATGGGTCAGAAATTATACCAGATTTTCTGATTTGCTCACAAAAATGTCCGGAAAATTGTCGACCACGGCCCAGAGTTGAAATGAACCACACTTTTGTCAGCATCTACCTTCCTTTGTGCCGAACAACATTTGCAATTTCGATCAAATAAAAAGGCTAGAGCAGAAGATACCTAATTTAGAGAAGCAAATACAAAATTTATTTGCTTGGGAGTAAAACGTAATAATCAAAAGCCGTACTTTCATGTGCACTTACTAAATTTTATTAATGACAATCTTTTTGTCACAGCACAGAGACATTACACATGCACTCTTTTCTTTTTATTCTAACATTTATGCTTAAACAGGACTTAAATGATTGTGATCTGATTTCTGCGATTCAGCTTCAAATTTTTCAGTTCTGCTGGCTTATTTTGTTGTATATTGGTTCTCGCAAGCCACTCCAGAGTATTTTTGGTATCGAGAATTTTTTAAAATGGCTTCCACGATGATGTCAGGAAAAGCGTTTTTCACTTGACTGCTCTTATAACGGTAAATATCATTCGCAGACAAGATATGGTTTTACCTACAAATTGTGATGACATATTTATGCCTAATGATCAACAACACCAATTTATCGTGAGGAATTAGACAAATACTGTATTATCATCATCAAACCAAGACTGTTATCACTTTACTTTAAACTTGCCGACAAATGTATCAGTTTCTCTCACTGCAACACCTGTAGCACCAAGTAGCCCTGCTGCAGTGCACCCCTCTGTTCAGAACACACAAAGCCTGATAATACGCATTAGCCAATTCGTACATTTATATCTTTTCGATGGACGTCGTTTCGAATGCTATTTTAGGGGTAAATTATAAAGAAAGTAGACCGATTTCGCAACCGAGTTGGGAAACAAACACTTGGGATGTAAAAAAAAACTTGTTGACTGAGCAAAAAAATTTCTTACCTTATTTCAGTTTTTAAATTCGCATTTTGTTTCTTCATTCTGTTCCGGATTACATTTACATGGAGAATGGAAATTTTCAGACATAATTAACATTCCATTTATGATTTAAAATTAGATACTAAAATTGGATATTAAATAAAACCTAGCCATTTGCAAATCATTAAAGAACGCATTAATACTTCATAGAAGATCAACGATGTCAGCAGCACATGCTAACCCTTTTCGAGAAAATAGTCAACTTTCGGTTTTTGACCTTGACCGTGATCCAGAATGGCAAGGTCACCTAGGTACCTCCTATTCAGCCTTGTTTAGGCCCAAAGAGTCGAAAGTGTGCGCAAAATCGCTCTATTTTTAACCGTTTTCGAGATAATTATCGAGATACCTCTTGTGTAACGTTGTTTAAAGTCAAAGGTCTAATCCTCTCAAAACCTTGCCTCGGTCATGGTGAATAACTTACCAAATTTGGTGATCCTGCTATTAATGATTATTGAGTAGTGGCCTGGACATAATTTCAACGGCCAAGGTAACATTGCTGAGGTGAAAGGTCAAATCCACCCGAAAACCTTGACAATGCACATGCTTGGTCATAGTGATTTACTGTGTTAAATTTGGTTCTGCTAACATTAATAGTTACCGAGTGGTGACCCGGACAAAGTTTTGAAGGTTACGGTCACACTGTTAAGGTCAAAGGTCAAATCCATCCCAACCTTGACGATGCACATGTCTGGGTCATAGTAAGATACTGTACAAAATGTGGCGATACTACTGTCAGTAGCTGTTAAGTAATAGCGCGGCGAAAATTTTAAAGTTCAAGGTTACAAATTCAAAGTATGCAAATATCGAGGTTTTCGAAATAATATATCGTCAAAAAATAGTAAAAAGAGTGATCAAATAGACTGGCCAGTGTTTTTGTTAAAACAAAAAGGATATGTCTCCCCCGCCCCCCAATCAGTCACGTGGAAAATGAGGAATAGAATAATGCCATGTAAGAAGTTCATTATGTCGGGATGCTAAGCTGCTCCAGATTTCGAGTTATTAAGCTTGAAAGCATAAATGACGTCATAACTCGCAAATGATTACGTCATAGGCCAAGCATTGACATGCCAAAAAATTCCTTGCTTAAAAGTAGTCTCATAATGTATTTTGTGCCGAAGCGCTAGGTTCAAAAGTTTTCGAGTTATTGAGCTTTAAAACATAAATGACGTCATAACTCGCAAATGATGACGTCATAGCTACAACTATGACGCACCAAAAAATTCCTTGCTTAAAAGTTGTCTCATAATGTATTTTGCGCCAAGGCGCTAGCTACCTTAGTTTTTAGTTAATGAGCTTGAAAGCATAAATGGCGCCATAATATGGCAAAAAACTGACAAATAAAAATCGCCAAAAATGCATTTTACAGAAGATGAAGAAAAGCTTCGCGGTAAACATTTGCACTATATGTGGGTTCTTCTTTCCGCATTTCAGCCTAATCAACAAACTGTTTAGGAGATATCGCAACAATATGGCCATAAAACTTAAAAATCAAAAATTAAAAACATCGCCAAAAATACATTTTCAACGGAAATGAAGAAAAACTTTGCAGGACACATTTGGGTCATATGCGTGTTCTTCTTGCCACGTCTGAGCCTTATCCAATGAAATGTTTGGGAGATATAACCTGCGAAAGTGAAAATGCACAAAAAAATAAAATTTTTGTAGGAACGAAAAAAATGACACGGGGATCATTTAGACATGTACCCTAATATGCATGAATGTATTGAGAAAAATCGACTCATTTATTTCATAAGAACTGACTGCGGACAGACGGACAGACGGATGGATGGACAGAGAGACGTAGGTACGTACGGACGGACGGACGGACAGACGGACCGACACACCAAATACTATATATGTCTCCCTTAGGGGAACACATATAATAAATGAACACTACAAAGTTATCACTACCGCAATTCCGTAGCATTCAATATATTCGTGAATTGTAACGCAGTTATTTGTAAAAAAAAAAAAGTTTCATAAAAAATACAGCATTTGCTTTCCGTGATCAACTTTTCACTGATTGCAGCATTAATAAAAGCACAGTTCAGCACAGCCAACTACTTGCAAAACAACAGTACTGCATGGTCAAGTGGCCACAGAGTAGCTTTTCATTACGGGAGAGGCCACAAGCCACATGCAGCCGTATTAATCTGCATTGCACATAATCGCGTGAGCACAATAGGCACCTTTTACTGTGAGATGTGCGTGTTTTAACACTTGTATGCATGGTGAGGGGGTTTTACAGGGCGTTGGAGAGTTTAAAGTAACTTTTATCCGTCAATTGGTATTCAATTAAACGTTCTGTATACTAATAACAAAAATTCCGCTTTAAAACCGACCAGGAACAAAAAAAACAAAACAAAAAATGACGTCATACGCTAAAATTAAGGCTTTCACGATGTCCTTTGTCAAAAAGTAGTTTCATAACGAATTGACGCCTAATCTCTAGATCAAGGCGTTTTGAACATATTAAGCTCTAAAATATTCATGACGTCATAAGATGCGGAAGATGAAGTCATACGTAAAACAATTTCGCTTGGATTGAGTTTACCACATATCCTATCTGTGTGGCAAGTTTTACTTTTCTAGCTCAAACGGTCTCGGAGGAGATGGGCCGAAACCAAGTGACGTAAAATAACAAAAAATAACGTAATATGAAAAAAATAAAAAGGGAAGAAAAGAAAAATGTACGGAATTCGCGGAAATTTAAAATCTCCTTGGGACGTTGTCACAAGTGTAAAATAAAGGAAAACACCAATTTCCTAATTTAATTCAGCATGCACACTTTCGATGTTTAAAAGCCATTATATAATCATATTATTCAACCCCTTATATAGCCAACATGTGAATATGTTTCTGGAAGAATGGAATGTTGCTGATTTTTGAAAGGTTTTTTCTATCATGGATTTATATCCTTATACCAGTTGAATTCTGTAGAAACACAAAAACTTTTCGACTAATGTCTGAGTACGAATCCGCTTATTTTTAAGCGGATAAAACCAGTTTTATATATTATTAGCTCAATTTGGCGAGGTGCTCTTATCACATGAATAGGGGCATCGGTCATCTGTATGGATGTCTGTAAACTTTTATTTAAAATGCTTAATTACCTATAGGGGCAGGGATGGGGATGGTTGCAGTAGATGTAAATTGGTGAAATGAAAACGGACATCTTCCGTGGTGGGGAACAAATTAGTTTTGTTAAGTATCACAAAAATAGATATATCTTACTCGAAAGTTTGCCAAATCTGCAGGTGATCTAGTCCAAAAGAGGAGAGGAGGAGGGCACTCACGTGCCAACTGGTTACCATGCTTGTCCATCCTTTCTTCAAATGACTGCTAAACGAAGGGTGCCAGTTTTGAAATAATACACCCTATTTTAACCAAACGGAATAAAGTTCCGAAAGAACCACTTGTATCGCGTCTGAACTCAAAATAATAACTTTCTCCACTTTTTTTTTTGGGGGGGGGGACACGCATGTTGACGCATTTGATTCCAAGTGGCCCCTCTGGATTTTAATGTAGAAGGTAACATTTTATTGTCACCAATTATGATTTGTTGTAACCAGTTCTTTTTTTTTCAAAAATGCTATTCCTTCAACATTTTTGTGCGATTGTTTTGAAATTCGGAAGCAGCAGCCCCTAGGTAGTGACCAGCACGGATTTTAGTTGTTTTGTGTGTGTGTGTGTGTGTTTTTTTTTTTTTTTTTTTTTTTTTTTTTGCTTCGGGTGGGCATTTCAGCTAGTTAAACTCTCCCTGGACATTACGATTTGATTACTCTCGATGTATTCTTTGCAGCTACGGCAATATTTAAGTCCGATCTGCCAAAACTATGCAACAACTGTACATTTTAAAAATTATTTTGAATCTGTTTTAAAATATTACTGCTCTTAGATTTTTATTCGGTACCCTAAAACTTTTGCAGTATTTGTTACTTAAATCAAAGTAGTGTATAGATATTACAAGCAGCCAAATAGTTGTATCATATACTCATCGCTCTTTGCTATTTTGGGTTCGACTCCGACCGAGTGCTTGCATGACGATTTCTTATGCAACGAATGGGCACTCTCCGATGGTAGCACTGCAGGCGATAATTATGCCCATTTATGTCCTATGCAATAGATATTCCAGTTTATGTTTATTAGGTTGGCAAAGCTTCAAGCTGTAACAATAAAACCGATTTCTGTATTATTTTATATCTAATGCTTTTAAGGCTCCGACTTCCTCATGTTGGTGTCACAACATCAATGTGGGGGAGGGGGGAATGTGGGGTATCTATTGTTATTATTTCTGTATGTACATATATGAATTTTTACTTAATATGCTTCTCCGCCGGTGTTGATCGGATTCCTTTCAATTTTTTTACGAAGATGCTCTAAATGGTCAAATCTTGAAAATTATCAAATTTGGCGATTTTTCAAAAATTGGCAACGTTTTAAAACTTCTTGTGACTTTGTTTTTCCAAAATACGTTGGCTCCTGCAGTTTGACTAGATTTACTCTTAATCATAGAATAAAGCTCTTCAGGCGATCTTTGCTTTAATTTTGTTGTGATATCTACTTTAAATTGACTTCATGCTGTCGTTTGAAAGTAAGTTTTTCAAAATAGTTTTTCTTCAGTAAGTAGTTTTAATCAGATTGCTTTACATTTTAGGTGTGTTTTGTGGGGATCCGTTAGAGGTCATGCAAATACCGACCTTTAAACCGGCCTTTTCTATAATTCGTTTTCAAAATGCTACTCTCAGTTTTTAGTGATCCTTGAAGCCTTTTGTACTTGATTGATTAAATCCTATCTGGTCACAACGTCCCTTGACAATCTCGTTTTAAGATGTAGAAAATTCAACCATTTTTCATGACTCAACCTAATTTATAAGTGGTGTAGCATTTATAAAATCTTAATGCCGCAACTCCTTATTATCAGTAGCGTTGCTCTTGATCTACTTCTGTCCTGTGAGGAAATGCGGGTGGTATCTGTTGACCAACTAGCTTGCCGGGCTAACACCGGATAGTGCCAGTTTACTGCATAAGAAATCACTATGCAAGTACTCTGCAGGAGTCGAATCAGCTGTAGCAAACAGCGAAAAGTACTGACAGAAATATAAATTTAAAACCTTTTTCGGTTTCTTTACCTCTTCTTGCATATTATGCCACTTTTATAACTAAAAAGGTAATTCTTAAAGAAAAGGTCAGGCTATCGATAAAGATTTAGACATGACACTGTATTTGCCTTTCTCGATTCTGATCATAAAATATCACAATGAAGATTAAATCCGTATTTGGTTTGTTCTTTAATGCTGGGATGGAGTCGGTCATCGTAGACTGCATAAGCAGTATTTAATGGTACCGTTCAACTTAATGTATATTGTGACCCTCATGAAAAGGGTCACTTGCCATTCTAGTTTAAAACATGCAAATTCGAAAGGAATTTATTAGAATCTCCACACAATGTTGACCCTTACAAGCTGACTACGAGGAAAAGCATGTGGAAATGTCACAGCGATACGAAAATGAGACAAACCCGGAACTTAATAACTGCTAAAAACCTACATTTTTAAATAATATTGATAAAAATATAATAATTGAAGCATAAATTAAATTTCGTTCAATCTGCCCGCCTCAAATTCTGACCATATAACGATATGGAAGTCAACAATACTCGCTTTTAGGCTCCGCTGATCAGATATTGTGCAAAATCCCACGACATACAAGTCATTATTGGCATTCGCTAAAACTCTCAAAGTACAACGGTAATGATACATAACTTCTGTGTTACGCTTTCTTTAAAAAATGGAAATAACCACAAACCTAAGGGAATTATTGAGATTTGCTTACATTCAGGGAGCATGGTTTATTACGTAAAAAAGTGACAGTTAATTTTGCAATTACTTACCAATAACTTTTGAACTTATATCTCAAAAACCATGGAAGAAACTAAAACTGAAATGTTGGTGGTGTACAGAATAAATTCTGCATCTATCAAGTATTTGCGTAAGTATTTTACAGAAAATCACTTATCCCTTTATTTAAATTTGTGGTCACTTCTCTTCAGTCACATAACATTTAAAGCCCAGAACGTAAACAAACTTTCAAAAGGTGATTGAGAAAGCTGACTTTTCTTCACTTTAACGAAGAAATAAAAGATATGGAGCCCAGTAAAAATTGTGCGTTTTGCAAAAAGGGTATGAACTTGCAGTAGATGTTTGAACAATAGGTTCTGATATGCAGTATTCGTGCCTGAGGAGATACGGATTTGATCCCTATTAGCGGAAGAATGTAAGGATTCGTAGCTCTGACAGAGATATATACGAAGTTATTTAAGTCAGAGCTGACTTGGGGCTAGGCACCGTATATCGACCCCCTCACAAACCGAAACACGAGAGCGGCATGGATATGCGACAAAGATATGCGGTGAGTTTAATCACAAACGCTTACCTAGTTCCAAATGACTCACCCTGCACAGAGTCTTGGTGGGAGAGGTGACTAGACTAAGGTGTCCCGCTTATTGTTCTTATTGTTCGAATCCGCGTATTGTCTTTGTGGGGCGATGATACAATACTTACGCATTATGCAGAAACTGTACAAGAGTAATTTTTATTATTGTGTACACAAATAGATTAGATATACATTTTACTTCTTACGTCTATGAAATATAATTTAAACTCCGTAAATTGAAAAGCAAAACTCTATTTTTGTGCTTACTTTTAACTGTTGACAGTTGACAGTGGAGCCGAAAAGTTTAAAAAAACGTATTTTTGTTGGTAGGGTCCAAAGGTGAAGGGCGCATGGGTTACTCGAAACCTGTCGGATATTAACGACGCTAGTCGGTCTAATTTTGTTTCTAGATTTAGTAATGTGGTCAGAAAAAGGATTTATTCACAACCACTGCTACATAACAGCTGACCTCTGAGGAGATCTATCTGTTACGTATAAACAAAGAGCGGATGGATATCTATCTATCTAGCGGTATTATGCATCCCTGAGTGTAGAGTATTCTTGCACCTTGGTGAAAAGGTGCATCTGAGTGCTTAAATTACTAAAATCTATATTTAAGTGATTTTATAAAAGTGTTTCCTCTCTTTTTAGGAGTACTATTTTGCATGGAATCCCCATTTGGGTCTGCCTAGTGTGTTATGCACAAACAGACCGAACAGCCGTAGAGTGTGAGAACCCTAGAGTTGTCGCCCTCCTTCTTTTATAAATATTTTGGTTAGAATTTTTTAGAGATTTTTAGAATACGGGCCTGGCAAGGTTTCTGGACGTGACCATCGAAAAATACGGCCCCATTGGCTTGGCAGCATAAAAAATAGGCCCCAAAACTCTCCCGGCTGCCAACGACCCGAGACCCATTCCCTTTTTAGGCAATGTTTTTCGGAAAGAGCTCCGCAACTCTCTTCGTATTTTGAATATTTTCTTATGATTTCTTTATAACTGATTAGCAATGTTGTCATGTCCAGATTCTTCCGCGGGTCAATTCGGTTTCTCATTGGCTGTTTGGGGAGTCCCTCTCTGGATAGCCGGGGAATAAAATCCCCCTGGCGAGGCTGGAGAGGGCAGACAAGCATTGACCGAGCTACAGAGAGAGATAGAGAAAACCTTACTACAGCCATTGAGAAAACCGAGAATAAAGCTAGCAAGGTAGAAATCTGGGAAAGAAAATCTGTTAAGAAATAGTGGAATAAATTTAAAGATCACCGATAAAAGTTATGTCTTTTTATTGAAGTCCAGTTTTGGATTAAAGAAGCTGTTTCTGAAAGAAACAGCCCCGAAGAGTCGCACTTTTTAACTTGGCAAAAAGTGCACCTTTTCTAACTCTTCTTTACATCATTTAACGCTGGAAGAGTCGCGCTTTTCACTAGCTGAGAAGTGCATCTTTGCCACTCTTCGGATAGTAAGAGAACGAGGGTCGTGTTGCTAATTGGGGTGGCAACACACAGTAAAACAACCCTTTATCGACCTCCCCAAGCGACACCGTCGTCGTACTGTCGGTTCCCTAATTGGCAGTATTACGAGGGTGGCGACACTGGCGCAGTCAGCAGGATCTTTTCTGGATTAAATTCTATTTATTTTTAGTCTGAAAGAGACGAGCCTAAAAAGAAAAATAATAAAACGGATAGTGAGTAAAGTCTTCCTATGTTCTGTCGTTTCAGTAGATGAACGAGCAGAACATCAGTTCCAGCACCGTACCGAGAGACCTGCCTTCCCGCTTCTATTGTTTTGAGTGTGGAAAGATTCGTTCCTCAGCGTTCTGGGCCCACAAAGCCAACAACTGGGCCTATCAGCCGTGTCTTTGGTGTAACTCGGTGCTGCGCTGTCATTCCGGATCTTACCATAGTTTCAAGTGCCCGGAGCGGCCATACCGAAACAGCAGGCACTGGGACCAGATCCGTTGTCGTTGCCGATACCCGTTCTAATCGTGAGTATTCTTTTGATCATTTGAGGTAACAATAGGGTTCTAAAATCCGTTCGCGAGAAATTCGAATGAAGTCATTCTCGGTCTGGCAACCTGTTTTTCCTCGAACTGAGAAAGTAATATCCACGTGGTGAAAATTGGTGATTTTAGAAAAGTTTCGGTTTTATCCTCGAAAGTTGAGGATAGAATCCCTATTCGGCATATTCATTGTGTTTTCTGATAAGGATATATTGTTTCAAGCTCGAGAAAGTGAAAGTTTTCGTACGTAAACTATGGATAAAAGCTTTGATCAAAAACCGGAGGTAAGCGAGGAGGTCTGGCCGGATGGTCAAGATTGGGAGGATAGTGAGGTAGTTTTAGGGGCTTGTAAGAGGCTTAACAGCTACGAAGATTTGCCTGATACGGTAAAATGGGAGCCCAAACCAAAAATCAAGAGCGAAGATGGGGGATTTTATCGTTCAGTTTCTAAGAGTTCCGTGAAGTCTGCCTATGAGTTGGAAGAAAAAGAACGTGAAATTGAGCGAAGGGAGCGTATGCTTGAGAGAAAAGAGAAAGAGTATGAGCGGGAGATGAGATGGAAAGAAAAACAGTCCGGTGATAGGGAAAAGCAGCTTGAGGAAATGTTAGATAGGACAATTGCTGCGTTGGATGAAAGGGATAATTATATCGAGAGTAGGGAAGAAAGTGTTAGGGAATTGCAGGAAACTGTAAACCGTCTACGCGTGTTTATTGAGAAATTGCCTATTCCCCGTAGTCAAGAATATCACGGTCCCACTCCCGAAGATCCCGTCAAAAAACGTTTTTCTTTTTCTCAGCCTGCTCAACAGGCAGACGAATTAGACGAGCCGTTGCATTCGGCAGCCAAGTCTTCATTTGTAGGGCAAAAAGTGGGGATTATGGGGTTGAACAGCCGTGCAAACCCCGGGGATCGGGTATACAGAGCCAAGAAAAGACGGGTTTTGAATATGGGTATGAAGCTGATACAGAGGAGGAAGATAATTGGGAAGAACAATATCTTTCTGACGCCAAAGTGCGCGCAAAAAGTCCTAGGTTTCAGCATTTATCAAGTCCCCGTGGTCCTGCTTTCTCTCGCTGTAGTACGCCCAAAGTCCCTGGTATAGATTTGCCTCCCATATTTCCGGAAGAAAAGGTCTCAGGTTTCGGGTACCGGCCTCCTAGTGAGAGATCTAAGCTGCAAGAATTTGCAAATCCAAGATCTGTTCCTGAAGAACAAAGGCATAGGTCAGAACCATCGCCTACTCGTTACAAAAGTCCAGGTGCTTTTAAACCCTATCATGAGGTTGCACCGGAATACGAGGGAAATGTAAATGTCATGCCCGGAGAAGTGCTAAGAAAATTTACTTCTCAGCCATACAGCCGAAAAGACTACGTGGAACCAAAATTCACAAGTCCACAGGCAGTAAATAGCATGACCAGAGCGTTTCGGGTGGAGACAATCAGGAAACAAATAATTCTTCCCGATAAATATCAGGGAAATACACCGCTCTCTGACTATCTAGTCCATTTTGAGATGTGTGCTGAATTAAACGGGTGGTCTGAACAAGAAATGGCTAAGTACCTAGCGTTTAGCTTGAGGGGTTCTGCTCAGAAATTGCTGGGTACATTGCATAGTGAGCAGGTAAGAGATTATTTCTCGCTGAAAGCAGTTTTAGAAGAACGATTTGGTACCGAGGGACAGACAGCAATATTCCTGGCACAACTGCAGGGACGCACTAAAAAAGACAAAGAGTCCTACCAGGAGCTGTCAGACGGCATATCCAGGTTAGTTGCGAAAGCCTATCCCACGGCTCCAAGTGACATGATCAAAATTCTTACCCTGCAACACTTTATCGAAGCCCTACCCAATCGGGAGTTGCGAATGCGCATTAAACTCGAAAGACTGAGAAGTGTGCGTGAGGCAGTTTTACTTGCGATTGAGTATGATGCGATCGAGAAGGCTGAGCAACAGAAAACTCCAGGTAAGAAATCGGTTAGAGAAATAAAGACCGAAACCGAGAGTTCTGCAAGACAGCAGAGAGGTAAGAAAAAGGCTAAAGACAAAAGCAAGGTGCAATCCGAGCAAGAAGATAAAGGGGACAAGTCCAAAGGTTCGGGCAGCAGTGACATGAAAGCAGTAGCAGGTCAGTTGACCAAGCTTTTAAAGCAACTTGACCAGCAGATGTCAAAATTGTCCAGTGAAAAAGCCCAAAAACCCAAGAAGAAAGTTCCCCTTGATCAGGTAAAGTGCTATAATTGCAACAAAATGGGACATTACGCGTCGTCTTGCCCAGAAGAAAAACGTAAAGATAGCAAGACACGTGTAGAATCCAAAACTGATCAGGAAAACTGAGCGAGACTGGTAGCGAGGTCCGTAGCCCAGTCTCAGAGAGTAAAATAGGACCTGTAAAAGAGCATTTCATAAACTCAAGCGTGCTTCAAACTGGTTTGTCAGGTTTATATATTAAGGGTACAGTGATAGGGACCGAGGTAGACTTTGTAATTGATACTGGGTCGTCTGTCACAATTTTATCAAGAAGAATTTTTGAGAAAATATCCAAATCAAACCGGCCTGAAGTGCGAGAATATCGAGATAAGCTGACTTTAGCTGATGGCAGCAATTTGCCAGTTGTTGGGGTAGTTGATTTGCCTATAATTCTTGAAACTACTGAAGTTGTTCATTCGACAGTTATTGCCGAAATCGAATCGGATGCCTTGTTAGGGATTGATTTCATGAAGGAAAAAGAGTGTGAATTAAATTACGGGGATGGATCATTCGTGGTGAAAGGTAGCTCTCTGAGTTTCCGGGAAGAAACCGGAAAGAAAATGGCGTGTAGGGTGACAGCGAGTGAAACTGTCGTTATTCCGCCACTTAGTGAAGGTATTGTACCAGGCTTAGTTCACCAGAGGGGTGAAATGGCTAAGTGTGCAATGGCGGAACCTGTATCGTCGTTGAGTAGTCGTGGAGTGTTGCTGAGCAAGAGTTTGGTAGATCCCAGCAAAGGTTTAGTTCCACTGAGAGTGATGAATCCCTATAACGAACCTGTAGTTTTGAACAAAAACACCAACATGGCTATTGTTCACCCTGTCATTGATATTCATGGGTTTAAAGACGGAAAAGAAAATGCTGCCGCCGTTAACCAAGTTTCTCACGAAATCTCTGACGAGAATAGTGATAACGAGGTTAGGAGCGATGTACAGGGTCCTTTATCTAAGCATTTGCAAGAATTATTTGACCGTAGTTGTGGATCCCTAAAATTAGAACAGAGTAACCAGGTTAGGAACACATTGTTTAAGTTCCAAGGTGTGTTCTCTTCCGGTCCGACTGATATAGGAAGAACTGGTATAGTCAAACATAAAATTGACACTGGGGATAACAAACCGGTCAGATTGCCCCCTAGAAAAGTTCCTATCCATTTACGAGAAGCCGTAGATAAGGAGATTGACAGGCTGTTAGAAATGAAAGTTATTCGGCCCTCCTCATCGCCGTGGTCCTCGTGTATGGTGGTCGTTCGAAAGGCAAACGGAGAAATAAGAATTTGTCTAGACGTTAGGGCTGTGAATGCAAGATCAAAGTACGACAGCTTCCCTTTGCCCCGTACAGATACTTGTCTTGAGAGTATGCATGGTTCCAGGTTCTACAATGTGTTAGATTTAGCCAGTGGCTTCCATCAGATAGAGCTTGACCCGAGAGATGCATGTAAAACAAGTTTTGCGGTGCCGGGTAGGGGGGCTTTTGAGTTTGAAACTCTTCCATTTGGCTTACACTCAGGTCCTAGTACATGTCAGCGTTTAATGGAACTGATAATGGCTGGTCTTAGCTGGAAAATAGTCCTCAGTTATATGGATGACTTAATAGTGTACGGCAAAACGTTTGAAAAAACTTTGGAAAATCTCGAACAAGTCCTAGACAGACTACTTCGGGCTAACTTGAAAGTCAAAACGTCCAAATGCATCTTATTCCAGCGGTCAGTATCGTTCCTAGGTCACATTGTGTCCGAAGAAGGTATTTCCACTTGCCCTGAGAAAATTAAAAAGGTGCGAGAGTGGCCAGTACCAAAGAACCTCACAGAAGTAAAAGGGTTTCTTGGTCTTTGTTCATACTACAAGAGCTTTATTAAGAAGTATGGAGACGTTGCTAAACCCTTGAATGATCTGTCCAGAAAAGACCAAGAATTCGTGTGGTCAGAGAAAAGTCAGAGTAGTTTTGATGCACTGAAAGACTTGCTGACCACAGCACCTATTTTGGCATATCCAAACGATGAAGGTCAATTTATCTTAGATACGGATGCGAGCAATCACAGTATTTCCGGTATTCTAAGTCAGGTGCAAGACGGCGTCGAGAAAGTAATCAGTTATGGCTCCCGTACTTTAAATAAGTCGGAGGTTAATTACTGCACGACGAGACGTGAATTGTTGGCAGTTGTGTATTTTGTACCGTATTACAAACACTTCTTGCTGGCTAGAAAGTTTCTCCTAAGAACAGACCATTCCTCTCTTCTCTACCTATTTAGATGGCGTTCGCCAGAGGGGCAAATCGCCAGATGGTTAGAGATATTGGGTCCATTTGATTTTAATATCAAACACAGAGCTGGGAAATTGCATCAGAATGCCGATTCCTTGTCTCGGATTCCATGTGCGCAGTGTGGGGAGGGAGTGGATTCTGAAGAATTTGAGTATGTTGAAGATAGGAGACAGAAAGCTAAGGAGATCTTAAAACAGATCAAGAAAAACCGACCGAAATCTAGGGAAAATTCTATCAGAAAAAATAATTTGGCACAGGGACACCAAACCAGACGGGTTAGGGGTGTTTTAGGATCATCAGAAAGCCAAAATGCTATTGAGAATTGCGTTCAAAGTATTGATCAGGTATCCAATGGTATTGATACAGTGGCTCAGACCGATGCAAAGTCTGGAGATGATCACAGCCAAAATTCGAACTGGTTGAAAGGTTATTCTCCCG
The DNA here is from genome assembly GCA_949752745.1 of Protula sp. h YS-2021. Lineage (NCBI taxonomy): Eukaryota > Metazoa > Annelida > Polychaeta > Sabellida > Serpulidae > Protula > Protula sp. h YS-2021. The sequence continues at coordinate 51,681,372 of OX457029.1, read as the reverse complement.
AGGATTTGCGAAAAATGCAAATGGAGGATAATAAAATTTCCTACATTTTGGAAAAGTTTGAGAAAAATGAACCTAAACCGAGCTGGGATGAAATATCTCCCGAAAGTCCAGCCATCAAAGCATTATGGGCTGATTGGGAAAGATTGAAAGTAGAAAATGGTGTCTTATATAGGGCTTTCTACAGTGAAAACAAGGTGGGAGAAGTTTGGCAACTGGTACTCCCAAGAATATTAGTCCCCGGTGTATTATCTGCATTGCACGATAGTCCGAGTGGTAGTCACGTGGGAGTTGACAAAACATTGGGTTCTGTGCGAAGTAGGGTGTACTGGTATGGTTTTAAGAGAGATGTGACAGACTGGGTTCGAAACTGCCATAAATGCAACTCTCGGAAGCCAAATCCAAACAAGAAAAACACCCTCCTGAAGCCTTTTCCTGTAGGAGCACCCATGGAAAGAATTGCCCTCGATATTTCCGGTAAATGGCCGAAAACCGAACGTGGAAATCAGTATATATTGGTTATTGGTGACTATTTTACAAAGTTTATAGAAGCGTTTCCAATTCCGTATATGGAAGCTGTTACGGTGGCAAATGTCTTGGTAAAAGAATTTATACTTAGGTACGGCACCCCACGTATGATTCTGAGTGACCAGGGTTCACAGTTCATGTCTGGTTTGTATCGAGAAATGTGTCAGTTGTTGCAAATTGATCAGGTTCCTACAACCAATTACAGGCCCCAGACTGATGGGTATATCGAACGGGCAAATGCCTCTATCGAAAGTCTACTTTCACTTCTTGTGGATGAAAATCAGAGAAATTGGGACGAAAAACTAAGTTTCGTAATGTCTGCGTACAGAAACACGCCCCAAAAGTCCACAGGTCTTTCCCCCAATATGCTCATGTTTGGCCGTGCCACAGAAATACCCCTTGATTTGATTATTGGCAGGCCAAAGACAGATTATTTCCCTGATGAACATGCATACGTCAAAGATTTAAGGGAAAAATTTGAGCAAGCCCATGAAATAGCGAGAAAGAACATTAAGGTGGCTGCATAGAGACAGAAACGTGATTATGACGTCAGGGCAAAAGCCAGTTCTTTCAGCGTAGGGACCAGAACGTGGGTACATATCCCTCGCAAAAAGTCCGGTTTATCGCCCAAACTTATGTGCAAATGGCAGGGTCCTTTTACAATTATTGAGAGGATAGGGGATGTAAACTATAAAGTACAGTTAAATCCCCGTACTAAGCCCAAAATAATGCACAGGGACAGGTTAAGACCTTATTTCGGTCCTAATCCCAACGTCAGTCTGCCTGTGGATAAAAACGAATCTTCCCAGAGACAGAATTCTGATTCCGAAACCCTCACGGCAGACGAACACACAGACGAACGCAAAACTGTTGGAAGTGATCCAAACTGTGATCAGAATCTAGGTATGGCAAAAGATTCTAAGAGTGAGATCTCACAAGCTGATGACAGCTCGTCTTGTAGTGACTCAATTCCACCTAGGCGTAAGTTCGTGAAAGTGAAATGGACAGACCCAAGTTCTGATGAGAAAAGTTTGCCAATTTCGGGTGCGGGCGATCGCTCAGATAAAGAAAATTCGGACGAAATAGGAAAATCTGACGATCAACCTAAAGTGACGACCGATCCGGATAAAGATCGACCAATTACGGGTGATTCGGACAAGTTACAGTCGCCAGTTAAAGCGCCACGACGCTCAAAGCGAGTGCGAAAAGCCCCGAAAAGATTTGCCGATTCTGATTAAAATGTAAATTTTGTACATAGAAGTTGGAAGATACATAAAGTTGCTGAAAAACCCATCTAACACAAGAAGAAAGAGTATGTTATTGCCTTGTTTGTTAGTTTAGTTGTTTGGAAGTCAGTGACTTCACATAAACAAGTGATACAGGAGTGTAACTGATTAAGTTTATGATCCCATTCCGGACTTCTAGGGTGTTCTACAGTAAAAGTAAAATGGGATGATTGTTGTAAATCTTTAAGCTATCAGGTACACGATGGTGATAGAAAATTGTTTATTGTTGGCACAAACACTTATCGGCTCCGTTTGGTAAACAGGTTGCCAGATGTTTCGGGAAAATAACGTCTTTTAAATGAAAAATGTCGGAGCATTAAAGTGAAAAATACTGAGCACAAACATCGTTAAACTTTCAAGTAAGGGTTATCGAAGTTGACTGAACTCTAAAGTAGATGCTACCATAAGTAATGATGCGTCACTCAGGCATGCATGGATCATAAGAAAAAAAAGTAGTCCGTCGTGGGATTTGTGTACGCTGGGAAAGCTATTATTTTTTATGTTTGACAGATGCCTCGCTTGGCTTGTGGCACGTGCAAGTTAAGGTTCATTTGCCACGATAAAGAGACATTACTAAGGCATAAGAAAGAATGGCATGCTCCCAAGCACGCCCCCTGTCCTTACTGCCACCAAAAACTCAGTGTTGAAAACTCCCTCTTGCGGCACCTTCTTACGTGTAAGAAAACTAAATAATCAATTTTATGTGGTTGCAGAATCCAACCAAGCCAACCATCCCCAACCATGCGTCCTTTCCATCAGCCTTTATCATGTCTTGCGTGTGGCTTTACATGCAAAAGTTTGAAGGAACTCGAGGCACATAGGGAGAAGAAACACCCAATCACGGAATCAAATTTCTTCTGCCCATTCTGTGAGTTTAGTGCCTCGAGTCGCTTCCACATGTTTGGCCACTTGACGTCATGCCATGGAACTCAGACTCTGAAGGAGGGTCTGACTAGGGAAAGCCTGCGCCGGGGAAAGCCTTCGTGTCGTCCACCGACACAAACCGAGACAAAAGCCCCCGAAAGAAGGGTCGAGATTTCACGTGAGTCAGTTCCCAAGTCGGGTAGCTCGGGGGAAGCTACTGAAAACCGTGATGATATGGATGATGATCTCGGCCCGACTCCCCTGTACTCGGTGAACGAACCGGAGGAAAACCCCAAACGCCCGGAAACTCCCCATGTGGATTTGGAGACAGACCGGGAAAAGCGCGAGGTTAAATCCCCAGGCCCGAAAGCGGAGATTCCCCCTAGAAAGAGACTGAGTCGGGCGGCGTTGTTCGAGGTCGACAAAGCACAGGTGTGGGGCCACACACACACAAAGCGCCGGATAACGCACGCCGATGGCTCAGTCGAGGTGGTTGAGGAAATGAAGTTCGCCAACCCGGCCAAAAGGGAGGATTTCCCTTGCTGTAGTAGAGAAAACCAAATTTAAATGTTTGCCAAATTTACCCCGCTTTCAATAATTTAACCCCTGCGCCAAATTCACTCGTGCCAAATACACTAAGAAGAGGATGTCAAGATAACATCATGCCCCGGTCCTTATACGCAAGGCAAAAGCGTATATAGTTGACGGGCGAAGATCTAAACACGATTACCCTGTTTGAAACTTAGGTTTTAAACAGGAAGACGTGGCTTTAACGTGCCTCGTAACCGTGATCTGGTTGAGAAAGAAGGAGAGGCTGAGGAAACTGTTTGGGACATTTTAGAAAAAAAAAAAACAAAAAAAAACGTGTGATTAATACATGGTGTTTCGAAAAAAAAAAAATTATGTATGTATGTTAATGTATTTTTTGTAATGTGTTAAAAAAAATTGTGTAATGTCCCCCCCCTCCCCGAGGTGTTTTTAAGGGAAGGAGAGTGTAAAAAAATGCTTAATGTATGTTTAAGTAACTGGTTGTGAAGGTTGGTTGGTTGTTTGGCTGGTTGGTTGGTTGTCTGTCCGGTTGGTTGCCGCTTTAGCGCATACGGGAAGTGGCTTGGTGATAGTGAAATGCCCCTGGACTTCGATTTTTGGCTATTGATTAAAAAAAAAAATATGGCTGGCTCTTCAAGAGTCTTGTAAGCAGCCACGCTAATAAAAAAAAAAAAATAAAAAAAAAAAAAAAATTAGTCTCCACTCCAGGTGCAAGAAAGCCTAACGCTTGATAAGGATTTACAAGCAAGGAATGCGTCTGATCGCATCGAAAAAAAAAGAAGAGTTTAACCTCTAAGTCTAAGAAAGCCTGATGCTTGATTTTGATGGCTTTACGGCTAAAGAATGCGTTCGATCCATTCCAAACAATGGATAAATAAGACGGGGCCGACGCCCATCACTTTTGGCTAAATAGACTATGATAAAAGGTATGTATTTATGTAATAAGGCAAGAAAAATGTAGATAAATGTCTTTTGGGGTCAGTCTGCAAGTTTGAAGGCAATCCGCCGAGTATCAAATGAGAAAATTGAGAGTTAGTGAAGCCCCTCTAGGTCATTTTGGGTTTTGTTCGCCATTTTAACATTTATATGAAGTTAAAACAGGCTTTAAAGTTGCTAAATGTCTTTTATATAGGCCCACAAGTTTAAATTAGTTGCTGACGAATGTTTCTTTATAGCTATTATCTCAAATGTATGTATAAAAGTGTTAGGTGTAAGTGTATGTAGAGAAAATCGAGTTTGAATGATAGCATTTTCCCCTGGTGTTTGGCCAGGTGCAATATTTTCACATTTATTTTAGCCATAGTTGGCTTAAAATGACTTAAATATTCCCCGTGAGGACTCAGAAGTTTAAGTTGAATGGATGTGAAAAGAATGTTAAGTAGAAATCTTAGAAATAGTGTATTTTACGGAAAAAAGTATGTTAAAAGTCACGAAATGTTATGCACTGGTGCTTGTATAATGGCCGGTCGGCTGTGTTATGCATTTATAGTGAGAATACTCGCTTTATTAGAGTAAATAGTCACGTAGAAGTCTCATAATATTCTTATTAGCAAGGATAAACTTTATGCGTGTGTACTGTAGTATGTTCGCTATATATTTTGGTCAAAAAGTGTATTTTTTAATGATTTGGCGACCCACGGTACTGGATAGTAAGTGAGTGAAAAGATGGCCGTAGCTTGCCGTTGTAGAAGCATGATAGGAATAGCCCTAGCTCGCTGTAGTAAGCCCAGTGGTGGCAAAGAACGAAAGAAAATGTATGGATCATTGTATGTATTTGACCAGGCACAAGTGTTTAGTTTCTAGCGAGAAAGATAGCCCGTAGTGTTAGCTTTGGCGTAAGGGATGACAGAGCCTGTGGATTTGCATAGAGAAATGCTAATGGGGTCAATAAGTGGGTCGCTAGGTCAGCTGTTTTGTTGGAATTCTGCCAAATTACTTCCTACAACAAGAAAGAAACGGGGATTTTGGCCTGTTTTAAAGTTCAATTTTTGGCATTTTGGGCGAAGATTATACTAAACAATTATAAAGATAGAATAGAAGAAGGCTTTAAGTATGCATATCTCAGAGACGAGGGTGGAATGGTTTTGGTTTAGTAATATAATTTGGCCAGAAAAGTAGACTAATTTACTGGGTTTTGGCATAGCTTTTCCGTAAAGGGCTCGTATGTGTCACTTATGTGTTATTTTTGCGTCTTTTACTCGCTAGGGGTTGTAGTGTTGCTGCCCGGAAATTTCCGGAAATTTTTGCATTTAAATTTTATATTAAAATCAATCAAAGTCCTTCCATATTCGTACGATAATGTTTATATAATAGAAACTAAGGTTTCTTGAGGGTAAAGAATGGTAGGTCCTTGGAAAGTATTGTTAGAAATATAGTTGCTTAAAAAATTTCGTAGATTTCCGTGAGTCTTCCGGTGCGCTCATTTTGTAAACAAAACAGCGGAAAAGTTGAAAGTTTTGAAAATCTTATAATTTTGATAGCTTATTAGGGTTTATTGCTAATTAGGTACTGGTTGGGACAGAGTGCTTGTTACTAATTACTTTCGTATACGGAAATGTATGGTAGTTGAGTGATAATGCATAAACAGCACTCAACCACATGATACACGATCTCTGATCGGTATCACATCTAAGTTCGCCATGAAAAATGCTAATTTTTGGCTATTTCTCATTTTTTCGGCAGTCAGTACATGGGCGACAATAGGAGAATTCATGAAAAATTGGTAATTTTTCGTAACTAGCATTCTGGCGTAGTACTGGCTCCAAGGCAGCTCTAGTTGTTAATTGGTATTCCTCTATTAGGATCGCTTCATGGAGTTAGTATAGTATGGGGTTGGTGACAAAAAATTGAGATGAATGTAGAATTGTGCTTGAAATACGCGGTTCTTAGTCCCCCGTATTTCAAGTTTTAAGAAGAGGAGAGTGTGAGAACCCTAGAGTAGTCGCCCTCCTTCTTTTATAAATATTTTGCTTAGAATTTTTTAGAGATTTTTAGAATACGGGCCTGGCAAGGTTTCTGGACGTGACCATCGAAAAATACGGCCCCATTGGCTTGGCAGCATAAAAAATAGGCCCCAAAACTCTCCCGGCTGCCAACGACCCGAGACCCATTCCCTTTTTAGGCAATGTTTTTCGGAAAGAGCTCCGCCACTCTCTTCGTATTTTGAATATTTTCTTATGATTTCTTTATAACTGATTAGCAATGTTGTCATGTCCAGATTCTTCCGCGGGTCAATTCGGTTTCTCATTGGCTGTTTGGGGAGTCCCTCTCTGGATAGCCGGGGAATAAAATCCCCCTGGCGAGGCTGGAGAGGGCAGACAAGCATTGACCGAGCTACAGAGAGAGATAGAGAAAACCTTACTACAGCCATTGAGAAAACCGAGAATAAAGCTAGCAAGGTAGAAATCTGGGAAAGAAAATCTGTTAAGAAATAGTGGAATAAATTTAAAGATCACCGATAAAAGTTATGTCTTTTTATTGAAGTCCAGTTTTGGATTAAAGAAGCTGTTTCTGAAAGAAACAGCCCCGAAGAGTCGCACTTTTTAACTTGGCAAAAAGTGCACCTTTTCTAACTCTTCTTTACATCATTTAACGCTGGAAGAGTCGCGCTTTTCACTAGCTGAGAAGTGCATCTTTGCCACTCTTCGGATAGTAAGAGAACGAGGGTCGTGTTGCTAATTGGGGTGGCAACACACAGTAAAACAACCCTTTATCGACCTCCCCAAGCGACACCGTCGTCGTACTGTCGGTTCCCTAATTGGCAGTATTACGAGTTTGGCGACAAGAGGTTGGCTGTTGAACAACAACGGTTTACAACACTGTTTGTAAACTCGTAGCCATTTCATCAGTTTGCGTTCGACAGAAATAATTGAGATTGAAAAACAAGAACAGCGACTAGTGTAGCTGTTTTAAATGAGCTGAGAGTTAGTTCAGCAGTTTGCCTTAACTTATTCAGAAGTTTCTAAGAATTTCACTGTTATATACAAACACTTTCCAAACAAGACGGGCGATAAGATCGGATTGTTTACGAGGTGAGTTGTGGCCTAAGACCACAATTAATTTACTTATCTGTTTCTTTATAGAATTTCAAAATCTGACTTCTTCTACAACATTGCTGGGAAATCAAGCTTTATTAAATCCTTCAAACTAACCCTTGATAAGGCAAAAAAAAAAAAACCACCAAAATATTTGGGGGTTGACCAATTGGATTTTTTGTTATCTCGCATCAAACAGGGTAGTCCCAGTGGACCCTTTCTGTCTTCCTAGGTCAGAAAGGGTCACAGTTCCTGTAATAGAAATCACCATTGATCTCAATTTTCGCGGCTCTAGATCTTTCGGCGCATGTTCCAGGACACCGAGGTTCGGAGTGGCATGCCTTTTCTTAAAAAGCACACTGAGAAGTATCCTGGCGCACTATTTTCGACCTCGTCCAAACTACCAAAGTGGAGTAAAGAGTCGTTTTACAACTGCAGATTCATTGTTGTTGTGGGCGATAATGGGAGATTCTTTATTCTGATCTGAAGAAAACATCTATTTTTCTCATTACAAAATTGTTATTTGACCATAAAAATTGTGCGCCATAATTTATAATTGGGTTATTTATGCGATGCACCCTTTCTAAAATTACGCCATTAGCCCCAGTCGTGCGCCGAGATTGAAAATTTGAGATCAATGACAAGTTATATTATAGGAACTATGACTCTTGCTGGGAAGCAAGAGTCATCTAGGACCTCAAACAGGGGCACCCATGGATCTCGAGGTCGCTCGATCACATGAATAAATTACTGAACTTTGACGTCATATTTCTCAAAAATAATACGCTTGATTGCAAGGAGTTTAAGCATGTCTTCAGTGCAACCCTTTGGGACCATAAGCATGCCACAAGTTTATTACTGATTGCCTGGAACAATCATAACATTATCGAAAAAGTACAGCTGCCATGCTAATAGTTTTCCTGTTATTGGGCAATGAAGGCGTAAGTAATTGTAGTCTTGTTCCTTGTACAAGGCGCAGAGCGTAGAATGAGAAATTTGACGTGGATAAGCTGAAACCTACTTTGCTCATTTTACTGTTGGGCAGAATCACATACTTGGGGAAATGTATCATTATATTGTAACATAAAATTAAAAGTATTATTTGTTGTAAGAGAAAACTTAGCACTGCGTCAGCTCTTCCCTACACTTACAAGTAGAGAAACCTAAAATTGAACAGCACGTCGTAATTGGCAAAACTGAAAATGTGTTCTTTTAATGCGACAACAGCGTTTGCGGTGGTTGTTCCACGTTTATTTACAAATTTTAAGCCATGCCATTCACTATTACGTTCTTATTATGGGTCATAATTTTCATCAGCCAACAGACGAGTTCGTAAAATAACCAATTACGATGTGCTGGTCAATTTGAATGTTCCTTGCCTTGTACTCAGTACGAGATATATCTCTGTCAGAGCTACGACGCCTTTCTTTGTCCTGCTATTAGGGGCTAACTTCATTTGATCTGAAGCACGAACCTGCACACCAGTCCCTCTTGTTGACACATTTATAGAAAGTTCATGTCCAGTACGAGGGAGAGGAGATAGAATTGGTTAGAGTAGATCGTAATTGGCGACAACAAAATCTGTAATACTGACTAGATTTAATAAGCCAGGTGTAAATTTACCAACCCTTTCGACTTGAATATTCCTTATTTTGCAACACTTAACAAAACAAATAAAATTTGTTTTTAGTCACGGAAGATGCTCTTTTCAATTTCACCAATTTGGATCTAGTGTAACCATTCTGCTCTCTCTCGTATGCCCCTTATCTAAAACAGGCACAATTTTAGTGGGCGGCATGTCTTTTATTTCTCCGTTAAAGTGCAGAAAATTTAGCTTGCGCACTCACCTGTCAAATTCTTGTTTACGTTCCGGGTTTTAAATGTCATATGACCAAAGTCAAGTGACCAGAAATTTTAGGTACATTCTTTTGGGCCTCTCAAGAAGAAACCATTAAAGCTATACGTACAGTCACTGTGCATATAGGGTGCTGAAGTACACAATACGTACAGCGGTTTTCGGCCAATCAGAAACCGTTTTACATATGATTGTAAACCGGGAACAGCGTATTTTGTAAAGGGCTTATTTTTTTTATAATTTCTCGGCCGTAGATAAATAATAGGGCATCCAATTATTTTTCATCAATCAGAGTAACTCTATTTTGTTGTTAATTATATTTCTTTTGGATAATAAAGTTAAATTCATTTACTTAAATTGACTGTACGTATGGTGGGCAAAGTCCCGTTATACGTACAGTCATTTCTATTTTGTAAAGGAATTATATATTTTTTTTTTTGCCGTAGATAAATAATAACGCATCCAATTATTGTTGATAAATAAGAGCAGTTCTATTTAGTTATTAATTATATACTGGTTTTGGATGATAAAGTTAAATTTATTAACTTCAAATTGACTGTACGTATAGTAGATAAAGTCTCGTTACACGTACAGTCATTTCTATTTTTGTAAAGGAATTAATTTTTAAAATTTCTCGGCCGTGGATAAATTATATAAAGCATCCAATTATTGTTCATAAATAAGAGCAGGTCTATTTTGTTATTAATTGAGACTGTCTTGTCATCTAGAGACAGTTTTTATCTCGGGGTACATTCTTTGGTCCTCTCAAGTTAACTGAAAATCAACTCTCCAAACAACCAGAGAAGCTTCAGAGACGCCGGCCAAAAGAACACGTCTAAAAAAATTGAGAAATAAAAAACACAAATGCAGTTATTTATTGCTTGTTTCAAATAAATATGTCAGAGTATGTTCTTTTTGACCGTCTCGGAGAACCAAGACTTTCGGAAAAAGGAGAGGTGTTCTTATCTAAAAGAACACCTTTCGTTTTTCCCAGTCTCTTGGTTTTCCGAGACGATCCAAAAGAGCGGACGCTTCAAGATAGGGGTTACGAGTCATATAGACTATCTGTAAAATGCAGTGTTATAAATTATCAACCGCTATCCGGTTGTTCGGTTTCCTACTTTGGTTTTGCAGATAAAAATGTCAAAATTAAAGATTGTTAAGCCATGTTTCACAAACTGTTTGTCTGAAAAACCACGTATTTTTTATTATAAAGACTAGCAAAGGTCAGTCCAACTGCCACAACCCCGATCGTTGTCCAGCTGAACCGTAGTCCATCTGCAACAGCGAAATCGTTGTTCAACTGAACCTTAGTCCAACTGCACACCAAAAATTGGAAATCGTAGTCCAACTGAACCGTAGCCCAACCGCACACCCAAAATTGGAAATCGTAGTCCAGCTGAACTGTAGTCCAGCTGCAACGTAATCGTTCATATCATATCATAGTTCATGTCACTGTTCTGTATCTGTCCAGTAGATTACTAAAACCACTGTTCGAACTGCTCAGATCACATTTAATGAGATGGTTAAAAGGGTATCCGCCCAAAATGGCCCCCCGCAAAATGGCCCGACCTGAAAAGTGCAAGGGGGACAAAATGGCGAGACTCAAAATGAAACGGCCTAAAAACGGCCTGTTACAGAATGGCACTAAGAGATGTTATGGGGTTAAAATTACACCGAATCTTATCACGCCTTGCTTGATTAATGTCAGTTAAGTTCTGTTTCACTTCATTTTGAGTCGGGCCATTTTGTCCCGCCTTTCACTTTTTCGCGCCATTTTGGTCCGGGCCATTTTGAGCCGGATTCGGTTAAAAGCACTGATTACTAAAATCTCTAAAATTGTTCGAACTGTGTATATCACATTTAATTAGATGGTTAAAGCACTGGTTTCGGACACGAAAATCACTAAAGATCATGCACGTCAATGAAGGTTGCAGAGAAATTAAGTCCATTGTATATATGGTGTGTAATTGCAATAAATACGAATTGCAATTCAAAAGTTGAGTATTTTGACAGGCAAGTGCCATTAAAATAAAAAAAACCATTACAGGCAGTTGCTTGTAAAGATGTAATCTGGCTAAAACGTGATAGAAAATCAAAATTGCTTGATTAACGTAGTTCTAAGAAAGATCCAAGAACATCAGAAGTGCTTTCAAGTTCCCTTACAACATAAAAAATAGTAAAATATATAATATATATACATAAGTAATATCTGATGAGGAAGGAGCAGATTACCTAGTATTGGAAATTTAAAGGGACCGATTACCTACATTCTGCATATCATTACTGTTGTACTTTGAATGCCTTAAGCAAAGGCCAGTAAAGACTTGGGGGCCGTTTAAGTCGTCAGAGAGGTGCCTCAAAGCGAGGCAACTTGACTGCCATATCGTCATATAGCGTAGAATTGAAGCGGTACATAGAAAACCTGTAGCGTGTCCCTTCATGGAGGTAGAGAAAAATTAACAAAACTAGCCGAATTGATCAGTTGTTTTTGTTGACGTTCGGGACATGTTTTGTGGCCCTTTTGCTGATTGGTTCACTTGCGGACCGTCGCCATATTGGTTCTGCTACATCGTTTGCCATTTTATTTCCCAAACTTAGGTACTGTTTACCTTGGAAACACAATGTGTGCTTTTGCGCATTTTATTGTCTATATACCAGGAATTAAACACTAGCAATGTTTAGTTCGACCTCCTCTGTAACTGGTGTATATTTTTCCGTGTAATTTAAGGAATAGTTCCCTAAAATCATTAAAAACCATAATTTTATCGGAATTAATGGTAGTTCGTTTCAATCTGCCAGATTCTTTTTATATTTTGACTGACACCCTAGAGTTTGTGCAGAATAAGGAATACGATGTAAAAAAAAAAATCGAAGTTCTGAATATAAAACGACAGTTTTGATTGAATTATCCATATCCAAGAAATGCAGTAAAACCAGGATACCAAGCATATCCAGACAACTCGCAACTAGACAACTCGCAACTGGACAACTAAATGAAAAACTGGACAACTCGCAACTCGTGCAATCTAATTAAATACTCATGTATTATTAATGTCTTATTAATGCAACTCGTGAAATCTCCGTAAATACTCATTTCTTATTAATGCAAATTAAAATCTAATTTTTGCCAATCCACAACATTCTCCGAGAAATTAACAGCATGTGTTATTAATGCAACTCATGAAATCTCCGTAAATACTCATGTCTTATTATTCGAAATCGCGGTGAGAAGCTCACGGATTATCAGATTACATTTAAATTTGCATAAGACAAAAGAACTATGGCAGTCTGCGATTCCACGTCCTTAATCTCTTAAACTTTGATGCACAGGTTGCACGGAGTTATCCGCACAGATTCGAAATCACGGTGAGAATTCTAGAGTCCGTGCAAGTCCGTCCCACAGTTTCTTCGTGGTATCGGTCATAACATAGGGTGGCGTTCTGTGAACTGCGATGACCAAGAGGAGGAGCTATAGTCAAGACGGAGATAGCAGAGACTGTTTGTTTTGTGGTTCGGAATAGTGGGGTAGTGGACTGAGGTGTTCTTACGGCGGAGAGCGCAGAGACCTTCAACGGGGAATGAAGTGGTGCAGGGGAAGAGTATGACAGAGTTTTGTGTCGGGAAAGTGGTGCTGATTGTACGGGAGGGAAAGCGAGGTGAAGTGTTTGAGGATAAGTTAGAAATAAAATTATGAATAAGTTATGAATAAATGTCTTTATATTATTTTCTTAGTTACCCAACCCCGCCCCCCCAAACAACAAAAAAAAAAAAAAAAAACAAAAAAAAACGGAGTTGCGAGTTGTCCACTTTTTCAGTTAGTTGCGAGTTGTCCAGTTGCGAGTTGTCGTGGATTCGCATGTGGGAATTAGGGACAATTCACGCGAGACTGTTGAGATCCCATTGGCTTGCATTCTAGGAAAACCTGTATAATAAGGACACTTGCTCTTAAGGAATATGGACAGTATTTTTGCCCGCAAGTCAACTTTTACGCTCAGGTCGACTTGTATATTAAGAAGGGCAGTCTTGTGTCTCATAAAGTAAATGATAAACATAAGCGGCTTTTCGTGCTGCAGAGTTTTATTTGGCAACACTCCTTGCTTCCCCTTCCAGAGTAAGTTGTATCAAGATACGCTAAAAGGGTTTTGTGGGGTGTGTTTAGACAGGAGTGAGGGGAGGGGGGCGGATTAATTACAGTTTTGTGTTGGTCTGCCGAGTAAACGTTATATCTCTTACTCTGAATTTATGGTGTACCCGAGCTTAAATGTCATCTCCGAGCTTAGCAGTGTTTGTGAAAGACCAGTTCTTGACCGCTTATGTAAAGCGTAGAAATTTGTGGATTCCGCGAAAATAGTACTCACAAAATAGAGGAACTGCTTTTTAAACTACAGCAAAACCCCTGTTTAGTGAACGCTTTTTGGACCGGGAAAAATGTTCATTATACGGGGCTGTTCATTAAATAGGAATGCATCACAAAAAGAATTCTGGCTGAGCATCAGCAATTAATCCCCTGGGTGACTTCAGCAATGCAATTAACCCGATTGGTAAACATGCATGGTCGTGTTCAGTTATCAGGAACACAGAGACACAGAGAAACCTGGCGTCGAGACCGGAGGAAGTGTTCATTATTCACAATATCGGGGTGTTCAGTCGTTAGAATAGGGCTAAATTTTCCAATGGTTAAGCCAATGGGGAAATTTGGGACCGAGAAATAATGTTCATTATCGGGGGTGGGGGGGGGGGATCATTAAATAGGGGTGTTCACTTGAAGAGGTTTTACTGTATCCATCCCTCATTACATTCGTACAACTGCCTTGCCGCAAATGCAATAAATATAGAATATACAAAATTATGAAAAAAGTGTTCATATTTTGTTTATAAGTAAGACATATTCAACGAGACGTTTAAATGAACAATTTACATGAGAGAGGCGACGGTTAGCTCAATTGATTAGAGCATTAATGTGGTATTCCAAGGTCCTATCATTGAAACCTAAACCTGATAGCATTTGTTGGAAATATTTTCTGAAAGTATATAATTTATTCAAAACAGTATCTGACAGAATGATATCAGTCGTTCAAAATTTATCTACCCGAATACTAATACTTTCCCCCGTGTAACAGTGGGAGATAGTTATGGGCTTGTCCATCTGTCTGCGTGTCCGCAGATATTGAAAATTGCCAAAATACTTCTTTTTTTTTTTAGAATTGTTAGAATTCTAACAATTCTGTTAGAATTGCGAAAAACGTGATGAAAGTGGGAGTAGTATGACACTTTGCAAACTGATGTCACCAGCGATTTCATATGTCACCGCGCTGCACGGGAGATCGTGTCTCTCTAAGGCTGTAGTTGGTTATAGGTAAACGGTCATCTGCCCCCTCCCCCCCCCCCCCCCCCCCGTCTCGCGGTCAACCCACCCAGGCGATTTCATAGGTCACCGCGCTGCACGGGAGATCGTGTCTCTCTAAGGCTGTAGTTGGTTACAACAAGAGCAATGCACTACCGTACAAAGAAATGATGAGTAAATTTTACGTAAGCTAACCGAGTACGAAACAGGTTGGTAGGGGACAGTCTCATAAATGGTCGCGTTACATATAATTCCGTCTTGCGTTTCCACGCCTATGCGTGTATTATAGCGGTGGAGGAACGCTTCATGTAGTTTTTTTGTGGAGATATTTATTAAGTCTCCGATTCATCAACTCCGGTACTACCCGTGCCCGGAGTGTAATCCATGTGAGGCCGGCTGTGCATGTCCTCCAACCTCACGACGCGGTCACCGTTGTCGCCGTATGAGATGTGCGGGTATCGCGCGTTGCCTGCATGTTGCGGGAAGTGCTGAGCCGCTGCGCTCCGCGGAATGTCATCCTGTAGATTTATGCGCTGGTCGGGCGGTGTCGCCTGCTGTCGCAAACACCATGGCCCTTCAAATAATTCTTCAACAGTTTCCAAACTTTTGTCCTTCGTCTCGGGAAGTAAAAAATAAATGAATACGATGGCTATCAAGGTAAATCCAGCGTACAAATAGAACACGCCATACCGTGTCATCTTTTCGCTCAGCGTGAGAAATGTCATTGACACGACAAGATTCGTCAGCCAGTTTGCAGTTGTGGCGAAACTGTTGCCGAAACTCCTCGCCCACAGTGGATAGATTTCGGCGTTTATAGTCCAAGGCAGTGGGCCCATGCCTGGCGCAAAGAACAGAAGGTAGAGGTTAAGGGCCAGAAAGGCAATCCAGGAGGCATCGGTAGGACAGAAGTCGTATGCCCACGTCACAAGTGATGTCGATGACCTGTTCATGTTTTTGCATCTTCCATACTCCGACTTGGCGGCGTCGAGTAGCTTGCCATGCTTAGCAGTGGGAAGACAGGAACCATGATGTCCGAAGTGACCAATGCTCAAGTAACAAAATCCACACCTTTCGTCCG
Source organism: Protula sp. h YS-2021 (assembly GCA_949752745.1). Classification (NCBI taxonomy): domain Eukaryota; kingdom Metazoa; phylum Annelida; class Polychaeta; order Sabellida; family Serpulidae; genus Protula; species Protula sp. h YS-2021. The sequence goes on along the minus strand of OX457029.1, from coordinate 51,665,834 downwards.
TCACGCACGGGTCACAGTTCATGTGAGTGAGGCATGGTGACGCGGGACCTGCTTCAAAAGTGTGAACATCCGGGGCCCTGGCCGATGACAGTTGAAATGCAACTGCCAGTAATATTAAACTAAACAACGTCCCAACTAAACTAGCGAGAATCAGAGGTCGTCTGCCGAGCTTGTCCACGAGAAAAACCCCAACGAAAGAGAAACAGAAGTTCACTGCAGCTGGCACAGTTGCCAACCAGATGGCGTCCCTGTCGTCCTTGACCCCCGACATCTTAATAATCGTTGCGTCATAATACATGATATTGTTTACGCCAGACAGTTGTTGGAAAATCTGTAGCATGGCACCGATGACTAGAGCTCGCCTTACAGGCGTGCTACCCGCGGCTTTCTTTAGGAACGACCACCCACTGGAGGCTTTGCCGAGTAATCCTGTAGTTTCTGATATGCTGTCTTTGATTCTCTTCACTTCAGCGTCCACATCCGCTTCTTTACCACGTATGAGCTGAAGAACTTGTTTGGCTTCGTCTATTTGGTCTTGACCTACCAACCACCGTGGACTCTCGGGCATGAACATAAAGGCGGCAAACTGCGCGGCTGACGTCACACTGGCCAGTCCTAGCATCAGTCGCCAGCCTTCGTGGATGGCACTAAAGGCGCCGTCGACCACGGTGGCAATGAACTGCCCGCCTGTGAGGAACAGAATACTGGTGGTGACCAGCGCTCCCCGGGCTTCTGTAGGCGCGTGCTCCGAGATGTATATGGGCACTGTTGTCGAACCCATCCCGATCCCTAGTCCAACGATAACGCGCCCCAGTATCAAACCAAATGTGTTCTTAGCCACGGCAAGCCCGAGCGATCCAAATGCTGTGGTCATGCTGCCGATGAGGATGATAGGCTTGCGTCCCCATCGGCCGTTGGTGAGTCCGCCGATGACGGCCCCGGCGGCGGCGGCGGCGATGGTGCTGGCGATGAAGAGCTCCTGTGCTACGGTGTCCAGCATGAACTGCTTGCGCACCAGCAGCAGCACCCCCGACGCCACACCCGTGTCGTAGCCAAGCACGAAGCTGAAATCACACGCACTACAACTGTCAACATGACCGTGATTTAGATAAAAGAAATTAATATTCCTATGAGGGTTAGAAGAACAGCAGCCTGGATGTAAAAGCACGAAAATGATTATTTAAATAAATTGAATTTCAATCTTGAGTCGAATTTCTTGTGAAAAAATGTTAAATTTTAACGTTCGATTCCAATATGCATTTGAAAACAACATATTACTTTAATAATTCAGTTATAAATAGACCGTTAAGCGGTGTTGCTCTGTCCCAGAGTATGTTTCAGTTATTCAGTTAGACGACGTTAGTCTGTCCGGAAGTATATCACAGACATTCAATTCAGTTTTCTCCTACCTCACAAGATTTCAAGTTAAAAAAGAAGAAATGTCAGATATTCAATAAGAAAGGCTATCCTCTTGTCCAGAATTTACCTTGAAATGGCGGATAAAGCGGTTAGCATGACAAGCGTGCGCGTGGTTTTGCTCTTCTCCGCCTTGGGTTCGCTGTCCTGCTGCGTACCACCGTCAGGACCTGCTGGAGCTTCGGTTTCTGAATCCGAGCCCTCATCAAATATTCGATTCCAGTTGAAGCCCTTAGGAAGAGGATGGCTCTTCTCCACCTCCATGATCTTCTTGGACAAGGGCATGTCATTGTCTCCTTGGTAACAAGGGTTGCGTATTCCGTTACCTGCCATGTTGGGGCCTGTCAAAGCAGCTACTAACGATAGACTTGTTTATTGTTTTTTTTACGTGTTTGAGTCTTGTACATTAACTTAATATTGGTAAAACTTCCGTTTCATGCTTGAACATTTTCACTTTTGTTTGATTTTTATAAGAAAACGTCATTGGAATAAACACATGCCTTCGTGCTTGACACCTTAAGAAGCGGGTTATATATTTACTAAAATGTTACTTAGTGAATTTGATTTGGTTGCCATTGGCTTCATTGATTTAAGTGCCTTTAAAAATTAAGCAGCTTTTGAAATGTTCATTACACGTAATTTCGGTGTTATTAATTAGAAGTTCACGTGCTGTGATCTGATCATCAGGGTCGATATTGGTAGCGGTAAAAAAAAAAGGTTCCAGGTGTCTTCAAGCTGCAGTAACTTCATAAAGTGAAGTGCTAAGAAGAAATAAATTCTGTACGGAAATCTTGTATTTTCCTTTTTTGTCGGAATTTCAGGCCATTGATTTTCCGGCAGATCTCCCAAAACATACTTTGTCAGAGGCATCGGTATTTTTTTTTTTTTTATTATTATTATTTTTTATTGTCGTTTTCGTTATTTGGCGTGTTGGTCTGACTTAATGCTAAGCATTGCTGCTTTTGAGCGCAAAGTCCGGGATGCGGCTCCCTCGCAAGGCATAGCCGCTTCGCCGCTCGAAGCAGAGAAACGTCTGGACTTGGGAGTGTGAAAGTTAATCACGAGGTTCTGGACTGGTATTTTATGGAACCGAAAACGGATGGAGTCTAGTGTGCACTTGTGGCATACCTGTCCCAGCGATGCAGGCGCCTGTATCCAAATGCGGGCGGAAGGCACAAAATTTAAAATCCCACTCAATGAATTTCATAACGAACGCTAGAAGTCTGATATTTTTCGGCTACTCAAAAACAGTTCACAAGAGGTGTTCGTAACAAAAAAAAGGGCTATATTGATATACTGATTCATGTACTGTCCGTTGAACAACACACAGTCTTGTAACATTTTCCATATATTAAATATCATGTATTGAGGAGGCAAATCTCACATGGCTTCATGTTATTTTTAAAAGAACTACCTGCTTCATAACTGGCGATTATAAAAGCTTTCATTGGTGGTTGTATTAAAGGAGAATTGTGACACAGCAATGAGCGGAGATGTCACATAGATTGGTCACATTACGCCCCGCGGTGATGCTACGCCTACCACCGGCCCGCCACTTGTCGCGGTGCAGGCTCCGTACGGCAAGCAGGAGAGTGACCATTGGTAAGTAAAAAAGTATAGACATATCGTGTAAAGAGACAAGTTAAAAAGAAAAGAATACAGGCATAGATACATAAAAAGAAAATAATAACTTAAGAGACAAAAAAAAAAAAAAAAGAAAACAACGTGTTGTCTTGTAACCCTTGAGTGATTGCTCTCATGAATTGCCATCGCGCATCTTTCAGGCGGTTTATACTTTCATTTTATCTCAAAATTGTCAATATATGCACCAACCGAAACCTCACGCTACAGAAAAAGAGCCATTTAAATTTGTTTTCTTATGGACTGATAAATGTGACCAGAAGGACAGAGAGCACCGACGTGTGTGGCTTGTAAGTTCGGTGTTTTCCGCGTTTGTTTCAGGAATGGGTGCCTTTGTCGTCGGTTCTGTTGCTATGTAAGTGCCTGTGTATGGGAAAACGAACACTTTAAAGGCAGTCCGTAAATCTTTAGTAAAGCATTTTCCTCTTGCACTTGTATAAATTCAAGAAGTAGTGGAAATGTAAATCGTCACCTGTAACAGAATTCTGAGATGATAGTGAGGAAAATGACTCCCTTTGGATGAGTTTTGAACGTAGTGTGAGCAAATAAAGTTTATATAAATTGAAATTAAAATGTCGGCACGATATTTCATTTTTGTTTTCATTTATAGTAGCCGAATGCAGCTTGTATTTTATAGAAAAGATACATGTTGCTTCCGACTTTTTTTGGAGTTAGTTTAGGAGCAGTGGGTTATCAGATACGCGACTTTAACAAAAGACTGAGCAGCGGAAAAGACGGGGCGTTGTCTGAGAGGACACACCGATATATCTACGTCACAAAGTCCGAGCCGACGTCACAGGAGCAGCACTGGAGGAAGAGTGACAGGCTGACGTCACTCGCTGAAAGTGTCTCCAATAAATGTGAGATATATCCAGCTGTTCTGTTGTAAACAAAACAGGAAAGAAAATGCGTCTGGCTGTCTCAAATACGAATATTACAGACATATTTACAATGAAGATTTCAGTGAAAAATGAGTGCTGTGTATTATTTTGACACTATTTAAAAATAACAGTATATGATGTGTTGGTGTTTCGAGGACGTGGTTCTGAAGGAGGTCAAGATTTTCCATTGTCACCGTTTCTTGTTGCAGTGTTGTTTCCATGGTTACAGTCACGGTCACATGACCCTGGGGTGCTGCTGCGCCTGGCTCAGTGCGACGACCACGCGGTGAGGCTGATGGGCGTCAAAGCCCTCGCCGACGACCACGACTGGTCTGGTGAGGCTCGTCGTTACAGGGCGGGGAGGAGGGGGGGGGGGAGTTAATTTAATCTGATTTGTGTATTGGTGATATTTTCAACCTAATTTGTATATTGCTGTACATTCCTGTCGCCGCCATAGCCAAATAAAACAATCTCATGCGTTTGTCAAAACAATCACAGACGTTTTATTTTTCTTTGAGAAAATGCTTAGGTAGTCCAATTTCAACAACGTACCCCTATTTTTAGGCCCCAACCCCTGAAAGGGGAGGGGCCTAATGAGTTACCTTCTGTCCGTCTGTCCGTCAACATCTGTTTTGTAGAGTTTGTCCGCGCCTGTTATCCGCAACGATATGGTGTATGATTTTGTTACCCTGCACAGTGAAAATATATATATTACAGATGTGCCTTTTCATGTTATTGTTGAAATCGACAAAAAAATGACCAAATTAGGACTTGTTAAATTTATGCGTTAACTTAGTATAGAGATAGAGTTTTGTCCGCGACAGTTCTCGAAAGCTATTAGGCACCGGCTGTTGTTACCTTGCATAGTGGAAATATATATATTGCAGATGTGCCTTTTCGTATTATTGTTGGAATCGGCCAAAAATTGACTAAAGTAGGACTTGTTAAAACTGGGCAAAATTTATGCGTTTACTTAGTATAGAGACTGAGTTTTGTCCACGACAGTTCTCGAAAGCTATTAGGCACATGCTTTTGTTAACTTGCACAGTGGAAATATATGTATTGCAGATGTGCCTTTTCGTATTATTGTTGAAATCGGTCAAAAATTGATCAAATTAGGACTTGTTAAACTAAACGAAATTTATGCGTTCACTTAGTATATCGATGGAGTTTTGTCCACGACAGTTCTCGAAAGCTATTAGGCACATGCTTTTGTTACCTTGCATAGTGGAAATATATGTATTGCAGATGTGCCTTTTCGTATTATTGTTGAAATCGGCCAAAAATTGATCAAATTGGGACTTGTTAAACTGAACAAAATTTATGCGTTCACTTGGTATAGAGATTGAGTTTTGTCCGCGACAGTTCTCGAAAGCTATTAGGCACCGGCTGTTGTTACCTTGCATAGTGGAAATATATATATTGCAGATGTGCCTTTTCGTATTATTGTTGGAATCGGCTAAAAATTGACTAAAGTAGGACTTGTTAAAACTTGACAAAATTTATGCGTTCACTTAGTATATCCATGGAGTTTTGTCCGCGACAGATCCCGAAAGCTATTAGGCACATGCTTTTGTTACCTTGCATAGTGGAAATATATATATTGCAGATATGCCTTTTCGTATTATTGTTGAAATCGGCCAAAAATTGATCAAATTAGGACTTGTCAAAACTGGAGAAAATTTATGCGTTCACTTGTGTAGAGATTGAGTTTTGTCCGCGACAGTTCTCGAAAGCTATTAGGCATATGCTTTTGTTACCTTGCATAGTGGAAATATATATATTGCAGATGTGCCTTTTCGTATTATTGTTGGAATCGGCCAAAAATTGACCAAAGTAGGACTTGTTAAAACTTGACAAAATTTATGCGTTCACTTAGTATATAGATGGAGTTTTGTCCGCGAAATTTCTCCAAAGCTATAAAGGCACATGCTTTTGTTGCTTTGCATAGTGGAAACATATATATTGCAGATGTGCCTTTTCATATTATTGTTGAAATCGGCCAAAAATGGAACAAAATATGACTTGTTAGAAATTGATAAAATATATGCATTCACTTAGCATACAAGTTGAGTTTTTTCCGAGTCAGTTCTCTAAATCTACTAAGGACATTCTTCTGAAGCCCCATACAGTTGCAATATATATATATATACATATTGCAGATGTGCCTTTTCGTATTATTGTTGAAATAGGCCAAATATTGATAAAAAAATTAGGACTTGTTAATGTTTTCTAGGCGATTCTGTCTGCGAATTGGGGGGTTGGGGCCATGTGTATTTCCTAAATATTTTCTTGTATCTGATGCCAACATGGATGTCCCAGTTTCGTTCGGGTGCATCGAACGCTTTCTGTTTCGCCCAAGTCGCTTGAATAATCTGCCATACATGGCCAGAAATTGTTGTTTTTTATTCCCCCACAGGAGGAATATATGCGATCGACCGCGTGTCGGTCTGTCGGTCTGTCATCAAGAGCTTATTAACACGATAACTTAAAAACTCCTGCAAGGATTTTCATGAAACTTGGTATGTGGCTTCTATGGGAGCAAACACAGATCGGTATTGTAAATGGGCCAGGTCCGTCCAAGGAAAATGGACTAGCTCGACTTAGAAAATTTCAGCACTTCATTAACTATTGTGTGACCTTGTTAACACGATAACTTGAAAACTCGTGCAAGGATTTTCATGAAACTTGGTATGTAGCTTCTATGGGAGCAAACACAGATCGGTATTGTAAATGGGCCAGGTCCGTCCAAGGAAAATGAACCAGCTGGACTTGAAAAATTTCAACTATTGATGGCCGTGTTTAACTGATGGGGGGGGGGGGGGGGGGGCTGTGGGGAATATGTGGGCTTGCAGACTGCTCTAGTTAAAAAGACTGTCAGTGGTGAGTTTGAAAATTATGAAAATAATAATAAAACGTGCACCAGTCTTCTATGATCCGGGGATCGATTGACTCTGGATTAAAACAATGCATTTTTCCAAAGAAATCAAAACTGCTGTGATCTGATTTACTTAGATATAGCGCTAATTGCTTTGTTTAAACGATAAGTGTGTGTGGCTGTTTTTTTTTTTTTTTAAAAAAGCTTTAAGTGGTGCAGAACCAGCCAGTCTTTTTCGTACCGGTACCACGTCCTATTTTATTGTCCAATAATGACATCGAATTGTTGTTTAACGTGACGTCATCACCGTTATTAGCCTCTGCTATAGTTGATTTGACATTCTTCTGATTTATCCGTATTCCGGCAGACTCATTTCTATTTGCTTTCCAAACTATAATTGCTGGCAGACGGCGAGTACCAGAGGGTGGCCCAGGCAATAGACGGGCGCACAGTGGTGGGTCTGGCCAGAACCGCTCATGCGGACAAGCGCCTCTTCTTGCCGCCGCCACCGCTGCCACAGAGCAAGGTAAGCGCGGACAGTGGGGGGGAGGGGGGACGGGGTGTGGCAAACTCCTCTTCCTGCCACAGCTGCCACAGAACAAGGTATGCATCGGTCAAGGAGAGAGAAGGTGTGCAAGTTTCTCTTCCTACCAGCGCTGCCCCTACCACAGAGCGAGGTAAGCCGCAGATAACTGTTTTTTTTTTGGGGGGGAGGGGAGGGGGAGGGGGGCGAAGCTTCTCTTCCTGCCGCCGGCGCTGCTGTCACAGTGCAACGTATGTGATGAAAAATAATGAATCGAGGAAGGGAAGGCACGACGGCTTATTCCTGTCACCGCTGCTTCCACGGTAGAATGGCGGGCAAATATTCAGGTTGGGGGAATAGGGGCACGGTTAGCTCGGTGTAATTTGCACAGAAAGAGGCGGCGAGAAGTTGTGGCGCAGATTATTTGATAACATTTGATATTAAGATATCTGTAATAGTTACTGTGTACTTTTAACTGGGAGGGGTGTTAGGCTTATGTCGACTGGTCCGAGACTGTGGATGCACTCTAGAGCACCCGAGGTCATTCATATATATTTATTGCTTTAAATATAAAAAGGTGTATGGAAGGCATTGCTGTTGACGTGTTAAGGTTTCCCTGGGAGACGAGCTGCGAGAATTAATATCAAAGCTGCCGCTGGATCACCTGGATAAATGCACCAAGTACTTCACTCAGAAAGCCATGCAGGACTGTCCGGAATCGAAAAAGCTTGAGAGGGTATGGGCAAACACTGAAATTTGTTTGTTAAGAATATGGTCATGTCGACTTCATCCAAATACATTTCATGCAACAGTCCCATCAGAGAAAAAGTGTAAATAGTCCAAGCTTTGAGACCTATTTTTATGCATTCAGTGTAATATTTTTTTATCTTGAATATGAATAAAAGGTGAAACTTATGTGTAATATGTTATTATGTAAATCTGAGCTTATTAAATAACAGAACAATGCAAAAAAAATATTCATTTGTCTGTCGAGTCAGAAGTGTATTTCTTTATGTTTTTATATATTCAGTCGTCGTTAAGTAACCACAGGCTCACTTTAGCAAAGTTAATAAGAGGTTAAACCACTCTCAGTTTTCCTAAAATTGAGACGCTTGGCACGACCTATTAGACACCGAATGACATTAAAGGGCAAGGCGTTTATCTTTCTGTGCCATGAGTTATAATTATCAGACCCCGAGGGTTAATTACCGTTTTTCACATAAATTGCTGCAGGAAAATATTTCTCCATGCAATGGGAAAACAAACTAAAAGAACACTGAACCGTGCTGAATCTTGTGGTTGATGTGAAGTGACGCTGGGAATGTAACTACTGTCGCGCAGTTACACAAACCACTGATTACGTGTTGATGGAAGTCCATCAGTGTCAATTGTCTGTCTTTGGAAAAGAGGAAGTGAAAGTCCGGGCGGCAGTAATACCTGAAGGCATTTCCATGTTCAATGTGTTTGAGGGTGTGTTTGTGTGTGTTAGTTCCACTGCGAGATGCCGCCGTTGTTTTGCAGTGGTTGGCGCAGGCGCATTGAAGCATTGGTCACTTCCACACGTCACCGTGACCGTTTGCGACGCTCAGTGTCAGTTTTTTAATGGAAGACTGAAATAATTATTAATAATTTAAAGTAAACATTGACTTTGTACCAGGGCGTGGTGTGGCACCAGGGCGGTTACTCCGTACACATGGCCAGTCAGTTAAGCAAAGTACCGCCAGAGCGCGCTGAGCTCCTCAATCTTGACGTCATCCTGCGCCATTCCACTGTGTGTCCTCTCTCTGAGAAGGCGCAATCATTTTCTGTCGTTCTCTTTTTTTTTTGGGGGGGGGGGGGGCAGCGCTGCAACTAATGTGAATGCTGGCCAACCAGTGATCGCTTGGATAGCCAGGGATCGACGCTCGAAAATGGGATGTTTGGCCCACTTAAGTTTTGGTATATTTCGGTTGTGATTTTGTCAGGCACTATTTCATGGCATGCTGGGAATTCGTATCAGTTGCAGTCTTGCACATTTATGTAAATAGGTTGTTTATCCCCGTTTTTTTTTTTTAATTGTTGTGTTCCGCATACGTTGCCGCGTATTTATTACGCGTCGTGTGTTTGTTCAGGAGTTTGTGTGGAGCGTGGACGGGCACGGTATTTACGTAGAACCAAGCAAGTCGGCGTTGGATCGCATGCTTGTCTATAGCCTGAGGGCTCTCATTGACTTCTCCTATGTAAGTTAATCAAGACATAAATAATAAGGATCCCAGTCCGCTTATGTCGCCACTCAGGATGTTGCATCATGATTAAACGTGCCAAATAAAGCATTCATCGTGGGTTTGAAACTGGCATAAAAAAAGAGAGTCTGGGTGTATTTGGTAAAAATAATCAGTGTTGACTTTTTAGCGTTTCCTGTTCAAGATGTTTATTTTTGTAAGTAAATAAATGATTATGCATGTTGACTCACTTCATGTTTGTGCACTGTCTGGTCAATCAAAATGTGCAGTTCTCACCTCTTCAGTTGTTACTGCGATAAAGAAATCATAACTTCTTTCGTACTTAATTACTCTGTGCTTATCATAGCCAGCAATAAAATTGTGATGAAATTAAAATATTAGAACATTATTGTGTGTGCAACTAGGGGGTGTTCTGATATACCTTACGCCTGCTGTATATTTATATATATATTTCCAGTTGCCTAGTCACTGTAGTAAAATAGTGAAGGAGGGCGGCTTAGCCATACTACAACGTGTGTACGAGGCTCGACAGGGGAGTACCAAGATCCTGCGCTGTATTGCCTTGATCATGGCGAACCTGGCGCTGCATGAGCACCTGCACGCCGACATCATTTCTGCAGGTGCGTGAGCATCCTCTGCTGTCAGGCACTGGTGACAGGAAATCGAGCGGTTCACGTGCACCTACATACCAGGTTACGTGCTCGTCATGCGTGCAGTTGCCTGCTTTTGCGAAAGTAAATTGTGTTCTATGCCGTAACTTCACGGTAGTATTCGTGTTATCATGGGTAAGAAATATGTGTTGCTAAGGAGGGAGAAGGTAGTCTCAGAATGCGCTCTGCGTTCAACAAAAAAAAAGTTATTCTGAAATTGTTAGCACATCTCTCGAGCATTATTTTCTGTCTAGCTTTCTTTTCATGAATGCCTCACCTGTACGCCAATACTGACGAATATATAATTTGCTGAAACGGGTATTTTTTTTATCCATAGTCCGGATCTAGCCGGGGAAATTCACACGGTATCCGCATTTTGTGAAAAAGGAGGTCTTTTGCAAACTTGGCAAACTAGTGTTCGTTTAGAAAGTCACGCCCACACATGGTAACGAATTTGTAGGTGAGTGCACCCCATACTCCCCCCCCCCCTTACGTCCACTCCACTCCACTCACATCGCCCTGTTGTGTTTCATAGGATGGGTCGGTATTTTACACGAGTGGATGGATGCCAAGGACCTTGAGCTGTCTGTGAAAGCTGCTAAAGCTTTGGCAAATCTCGACGTGGACTTCGGGAGAGAGAAGAAATACATGGAGGGCGTCTACCTGTACCACCCGCAGACACGATTCAGGTCAGAAAACGATAGAGAACTACAAATCTTGAAAAAGTTACTCATTAGCATACCGTGTGCTAAGTATACAGCAATTAATGTCCTCTTGCGCAACAGTCTATAACAAATTAATTCGGAAAATCTTATCTGAAACGAGCGTTATTTTTGCCTCAATATCTATGCGTGTGTTACGGCAGCGAGCCCGTGTACGCCGACATCGTGTTCGTCCACGGCTTACTGGGCGGACCATTCCGAACGTGGCGACAGAAAGACCCGGTCAAGGTCGTCAAAGCCAAGCAGCAACAACAGCAGCAACAGCAGCAACAGCGAGTAGATAACCATAGCAACGATACCCCTCACTCAGCAAAACCGTCCAGTGTCAGCATTAACTCTGAAGCTAGAAAGACTTCCAGTCCAAAGGATACTTGTCCGAAGTGCTCCAAACCAACACCATCATCTAGTCAGAACAGTGACTCTGCAGAAGCGATCTCATTATGCAAGTGTGACGAGAACAAGCTCATGTCACGTGACAGTGGCAAACCGGAAGTGAAGCAGCTTCTCCATCTGGATAAGTTTGACGTGCGTAAAGTGGATCCGAAGCAGCTGTTTGGACTCAGGGGGCACAAAGAAAAGAGCGGCGAAAGAAGGCCAGATCCATACACGTTCTGTTGGCCACGGGTAGGTCAAGGTCGAGCAATTTTCACTTGGAATGACAGTTATTTGAGAATATAGAAAGGGAAAATAACATTGCTGTCCTCTCGTTTACCTTACTGAGGCTTTTCTTCAGAAAAGTATTTTCTTACTTAGGTTTACAAGAAAAACAAAAAAGTTATGCTGAAATATATAGCAGCATTCAGTTGAGCCTTAAGAGATATTTCTGTGTACGTTTTCAGGACTGGCTAGGCCGAGACATCCCAAACGCTCGTATCTTATCGGTGGGCTACGAGACCTACCTGAACGAGTGGGAGGCTGAATGCCCGTATGAGAGCGAGAAGTAAGCCAATTCTGCAGTTATCTAAGGTTTACATATATGGTTGGCGCCTCAGGCATGCTTGTTTCAGGCAATATGTGTGGCCCACCATGATGTAAAATAACCAGCCGATTTGTGTCATTCTATAACCTTCATAATTTTGACAGGCCAATGCATCCTTAAAACTCCTTCAGTTACATTCAGTTGTTATATTAATGTTCTATTTTGAACATGATAACTGTTCACCGTTAATGTTTTCTTTCCTGAACAAAATATCTACTGCCGCTGTATATGGTTAGTTTGTAAGAGATCTGCTGGTTCTGTGTATCCAAGGCGTTCACAATATCAAACCTTACATACCCGAGCTCGGACTTGTGGTTATTACTTGCAATATTTAAAAGCCTTACTTAAAGGATTAGTTTTCATGATGATAAGATAATAGGTTCGCATAGACTGTGTGTGATTTGGTGGATAGAACCCGTTGCAAGTACAGTCATGTCACTGCCTAGGAATGATAAACAGACAGATGGTTAGAGAATTCTGTGTCACTTCTCGTCGGGGGCAATAATCCTACGAGGGTAATAATTCCACGCCCGCCGCGGTCTTGTGCCAGCAGTTGTTTTCCCCAAGATGTTGCGCTACTCTGATAATTTATTCCCCACAGGGGGAATGTATGCGATCAACCGCGTGTCGGTCTGTCTGTGGGTCTGTCATCAACAGCTTGTTAACACGATAACTTAAAAACTCATGCAAGGATTTTCATGAAACTTGGTATGTAGCTTCTATGGGAATAAACACAGATCGGTATTGTAAATGGGCCAGGTTTGTCCAAGGAATATGGACCAGCTGGACTTAGAAAATTTCATCTCTTGATTGACTATTGTGTGAGCCTGTTAACACGATAACTTAAAAACTCCTGCAAGGATTTTCATGAAACTTGGTATGTAGCTTCTATGGGAATAAACACAGATCGGTATTGTAAATGGGCCAGGTTTGTCCAAGGAATATGGACCAGCTGGACTTAGAAAATTTCATCTCTTGATTGACTATTGTGTGAGCCTGTTAACACGATAACTTAAAAACTCCTGCAAGGATTTTCATGAAACTTGGTATGTAGCTTCTATGGGAACAAACACAGATCGGTATTGTAAATGGGCCAGGTTCGTCCAAGGAAAATGGACCAGCTGGACTTAGAAAATTTCAGCTCTTGATTGACTATTGATGGCCGTGTTTAACTGATGGGGGGCCTGTGGGGAATATGTGGGCTATGCACACTGCTCTAGTTGTAATCCGCAGCAAGTTCCCCGACCCGGGCATTTATTCCGGATGGTATGGTAACAGCCTTAGTTCCTGTTAAGGCAATTTTGGAGATCCCAATAGCAATGCTTGTTGCAATTACCGGGTTTTTTTTTGGGGGGGGGGTTTGTCGAAATCTCGATAAATTTGATCGAAGCATTAAAGATTTTATTGGGATTCCAAAGGATCTCGTTAATATTTGGAAATTTGGGTACATTTATTTCCTATATGTCTACAGTATTTTTTTTTTCTTTTTTTTTGGTGATTCCTGTCGACTATTTTGCATTTAGCGCACGTTTTGTTTGGTGCAATTTCATTTAGTTAAATAAATTGTTGACAGAAAAAGTTGCAGTTAGGTGACCAATCGTTGAGTGATCTTCTTATCTTGGGTCAGTCATTAGGTTTTTTTATCTTTTTTTCAGGCGGGCACTTTTCACGAGAAGTTTTGACATGCTGGAAAAACTGCGAAAAGCAGGAATCGGAGACAGGCCCGTTATATGGGTGGGACATTCTATGGGAGGTTCGTATTAACAACAATTTATTGATTTGGGAATCCGCAGGGATATACTTGACAAACCAGACTGCCGGCGTGCTATGATTTCATTGGCGTTCTCGTGTTTCCTTTGAACAGACGTTGAATCGACTGAACAAAAAAATAATCTTGACTTGTTCTGAGTATTTATCAGGACGGATTGCCCACAAAACGATATTGCCCTCAATATATATGCATGTTGTGAAAACCTTTTGAAGCTTGAGATGTGATGCAGACGCCGAGAGACAACCGTAAGGCAGTTTGGCTGTAATAATTCCTGGTAACACGGAATCGTCATACAAATCGTTAATCAGTGATTATGCTAGAGCGAGGGATTGGGTGATGCCGCTTTTTCGTAAAAAAAAAATTCCGCCTTTTTTGGCAACAGGGAACAAAATAGCCCGATGCTTCTTCCAAAATCCCCCATTTTTTTCCTAGACCCGGGACAATTTAGAAACCGGCTAGGAGCAGACCGACTTGTCAGGCTCATGACAGTTTCAGTCGCAGGAAGTAAACTCGGTGAATTTGATTATGAGTGCACTGTCTAATTGGCGCATTTATTCCAGAAGCGTTTTTTCAGAATGTAGTATTATAAATTTGAATGATACATCATGACCCGCAGTATGTTGACTGTATCATGTCTTTAAATAAACGACAGGCACGATACTTGTAACATTCAGGGACGAAAGTTACCTCTGATGAACAGTGTAATGTATTTTTAGTTACTCGGCAACACAGTTATTTTTGGGACAGATGTTCTGGTTAATCACACTTTTTTCCTTGGTGTAAGATGCGGCTTGGGGGACTATAGTTTTGGGGTCTATCTGTCTGACCGTCTGTCGACACTTTTTTTTTGTAAACACACTCAAGCCTACATTTCTTGATCGATTGGCGAACTCTTTTACATATAGGTAGTATGGATCCTAAAAATGGTTGGTATTGTAAATGGCCCAGCTGGACTTCACGAATTCACGAATATGATACGAATTGCATAAGGGTTGTAGTCCAACCTAACAAAATCAAATACTGGGATGGTACGCGAGCGGGGGACATAGTCAGTTTCACTGACCTGCTTGTTCATTCTTGAATAGTCACGGGTTAATTGCTGTGCTTATTTGTATGCATCTGAGGGAAGGGGTTGGTCTTGATACTAGACTGGAATGCAGTCTTGTTGTTGTTCCCAAATGTTTTCTGGTTCTGATTTTTTGTGTTTTCAGAATGCCTTTGTGTTAGTCACGGGGATATGTTAATTTCTTGAGGGCATATACACACGTTTGTGCAGGGCTGCTGATTAAACAGATGCTGGTGAACGCCAGGCATGACCTACGCTACAAGAGGATGGTGGAGCAGAGTAAAGGCGTGGTCTTCTACAGCGTGCCCCACCGCGGGTCCCAGCTAGCCAACTATGCCAAGAAAGTCAAACACATCTACGCTCCGTCAGTCGAAGTCAAAGAGCTAGTCACTGGTAAGCCGATCAGTAGTCCTTTGGTGCACCGGGCGAGTGACTAGAGACAGTGTGTCAGACCGTACAGGCCTGGGAAATTTATAAAAATATGGTTCGCGCCGTTCCGTGTTAAATTTTAAAGTTAATTTGGAAACTAGCTGAAGGCATAAACCATTTTTCAAAGAAAACAACCTTTAATTATTCGAAATGGGTTTGGTATTCAAAAAAAAAGAAGAAAGAATATTAAAGTTGAACACTGATGTTAGATTATAGAAATTTTTAAACTGAAAACAATTTGCTTTCCGAGCTATTGTGGTTTCTGTTATTGTTGAATTATTGTCCAACATGAATATTCATAAATTTGACTAGCAAATTGTGTAGTCGGAGTAGCTGGTTTGAGGCTTGTTTGCTGCAGGATGTCCCAAGCTGCAGGAATTGCACAACAAATTCACGACACTTATCGACGACACACACGTGCCTGTGCTCAGCTTTGCCGAGGGTCGAGAAACCCTCCTGCCTTTCAAGTTCAAACTCGTCATCGTGCCCGAGGAATCGTGCGGTAAGCTCACGCCACCCCCCCCCCCCGCCTTGTTCTCCCAGCCCACCCCCCCCCCCCCCGGATCTCGTGAGCGGAGAATTGTGCTATAATCTCACGCTCACTGCCTCCCATCCCCCTAACCTTTCCTCTCCCCATCTCGTACCCAAGAAGTCATGCCCATTCCCTCTGCGTCTCCCCCCCCCCCCCCCCCCTCGTGCCAGAGGAGACGTAAAGCTATGTCACGTCTGCCACGTCTCGCCCCTTCCAACGAGCCCAGGAAATTGTGGAAAAGCTTACGCTCACTACACCGCCCTTCCCTTTCTGCCTTCCTGCTTCCAGGATCTCGTGCCCGAGGAGACATGCGGTAACCTCACAAGGTACACTCCCCCCTTCTCCACCTCCACACCTCTTCCCAAGCTAGGAAACATGGGGCAAGTTCATGTGCACTGACCCTGCCCCGGCACTCAACCTTCCCCGCCCAGAGATTACGTGCGCGAGTAGTCTTGCGATTAGCCATCTGCTTAATGTTTTCAGACTCCTTGAAACAATGAGTTAGGTGTCGCATTGTTCTCATTTCCTGGTGGTAAATAACTGAGGTTGGTGTAGTTGAGGTATACACGTTCCTGCAATGTAGCAAGCAACTACTCGCGGACCCGACTCCATTCTTGTCCTACAGATACACCATGAAGGATAATAAACAGATGTGCAGTGTGTACAGTAACACTAGCTTCTTGGTATGCATTTTAGATCCTGGTTTTGGAGAGTTCCATGTAATGGCGGACTTGACGCACCTGAACATTTGCAAGCCTGCGAGCAGGGACAGCGCCATCTACCGCCTCACCTTGCACTTCCTCCGTGAATGTGTGCCCTTTGGCAGAGTGAAAAATATCCTGCGGGCAAGTCTCAACGACTCCACTCTCTCTGACGATCTGCAGTGAAGAAGCAAACAAAAGATGTGTGTTCGCTGCTGTAAGAGACGGTTTAGCAGGGCTGGTAAAAGAAACCTGTTCACAGCGAGTCTGTCTCACGAGGAGCGGAAAAACTGCGACGAAACCGTATTAAACGAGTGCCTTGATTTACATTGCAAAGCGTTCAGATTCGCTTCTTGACGAACCAAAGCCAGACAATAGCAGGGATAAGTTTTAGAAATGTAGTGTTAAGTGTTAAGTTCGCCTGTTGGGTGCGTGTGCATGTATGTCAGCGGTACATTTATAGCATTTAGACACGAGTGAACCATGTAGCTGCATTGTGATAACATTTATAGCATGTAGCTATCTCTTGAAAAAAAAAAACTTATTTATTTATTTTTTTTTATTTATGTATTTTTTTTTTTCGCGATCGGCCAAAAATTGGCTGAATGTGGGCATTTTAAAATTTTTTGGTACTTAATTTTCAAAATGCGTGTACAGTTTATCGACTTTCTTTCAAATTTTGTCGGAATGTTCTCTGCGTAGTTCCTCTTAAAAAAAAAATCCATGCGATCCGCCAAAACTTGGCCAGATAGAGGATTTTTTTTTTTTTTTTTCGTAGCCAGTTTGAACAATTTTTAAAATTCTGATCTGATTTCTTTCAAATTTTGTGCCAATGTTCTCTTAAGTATCTCGCTCTTAAAAAGATACTTTACTTGGTGATCGACCAAAAATTGGCCGGGTGAGATTATTTTTAATAGTTTGGTAGCCACTTTTCAAAATGCCTTTTCTCAGATAGCTTTCAGAGTTGGTATTGGTATTTACTAGGTGATTCTGTCTTAGAAAGCTACTTTTTTGGCGATTCGCCATACTGGCGAAATGGCGGCAATTATTTATTTTTATTTATTTTTTTTATTATTTTTTTTTGTGGGAGGAGGGGGTGCAATTTTCCAGAATGCGTTGCCTCATGCAGTTTAATTTGATTTCTTTTAAATTTGACATGAGTGTTCTTCAGGTGATCGTTTCTTTTTAAAAAGGCGGTTCTACTAAATTTTGGCCTTTGAGAGTTTGAGGAATCCAACATTTCAAAATGGTTCTTCTGCAAGTAATTGTAGTCAGATTGGCCTAATCAAAGGTTGGACGTGTCTTGAAAATTAAAGCTATGAAATCCATCAGAGAACAGGCAAATGCCAGTCTTTGGTTTTTTTTTTATCGGGTTTTTAAAGTGCTACGTGTACGATTCTACAAGCATTTTGATACTTGATTAACTAGATCTCGGCTGGCCACAATGACCCTGGACATTCTTCAGGCATTTGTTTAAATCTTTGGCACCCAACTTTTAAAATGCTTCTCCCACAATTTTGATCGGAATGCTTGCAAGTGTTTGTGTGATTGGTCACTATGTGGTCTCTTAATTTTCGTTTGTTCGGAAATCCGCCAAATATGTCTCAGATTTCAGCATTTTAAAACTTGCGATTTTGATTGAATTTCTTCTTGACGATAGAACAATATTATTCCGGTAATCTTTTTAAAAATAAAATTACTTTTTGGTGAACGTGAAAAAATTGGCGCAATGTTTAGGCTCCGCCAGTGTTTGGCAAAATGCTGGCCTTTGAAAAATTTTCAGTAACCAGTTTTAAAATGTTTCCACCACTTTGGGGATTCTACAAGCCTTTTGATATTTGTGTAACTAAATCTCGGCTGTCCCCGGGCATTCTTGTTTCCGTAACGTTGAGTCTGTCGGTTCAGCCGCTTTCAGTTTGTACATGCAGTTTTCCATACAGAGTTCATGTTTTACTCATACACACATTTGCGGTATTACTCGAGAACTTGTTTAAATTTTAGCTTTAGAGCTGATATGATATCTACTCCAAACCGATGCATGACAGTGCCTCATTCCGTATGTGTTCTGAAGTTGACGTGATTTTTGGAGAACTGGTCAGCATTCTTACCACATTGATTCAGTTTGTTGCCAGTATCCACTGGACTGTTTATTGTCTTTTGTTCACGAGATGTGCCAGGCAAAGGTTTGAGAGGTGATTGTGTGACTGGTAGCTGTCAGTTTTTTGTTGAAATAAAAATAACCCTAAGAATTCCTTGTTCTCTTTTCGGTACTGAGTTGCCTTCACTTCGTGGTGAACTCAGTACGCAATCACTCTTCGCTTCTCAGTAATGAAGTAGCCTGGTTGCTAATCGAAATTTCTTTCTCTCTCGCTCTTCTACCATTTGTTCATTCCTCCTGGTTTCCCCACTTACAGTGAGCGTGTATGTTTTAGACAGGATAACTGTCGAAACGAAATTCCGGATCATCATCTTCAAACTTGGTGGGATCATGTCTTTGGTTGGTTCACTGGTTGGGATTTTAGTTTGCGTAAATGGGACAATGCGTGACGTCATCGAATGTCAAAACGTGGCAGTTGCGCCATTGTTGTGACTGCAGAACGAATTGTTGTAACTGCAGAACGAAGTCAGATTATTTTCAAACTTATAGAATAAAAACGTGGGTGGGTCCGACGGCTTATAATGTATTTGTTGCATATAGCGGAACGTATGGCGTCATATGACGTCATTACGTATTCACGGCACTAGACTTTGTTAACAGGATAACTCCCGAAACAAGTCATCTTCACACTTGGTGGGATTATGCCTCTGGTCTGCCGGTTGCTATTGCATTTGACGCATATTTGAAAACGAGTGACGCCATATGGCATGACAGCGTGAAAATGTGTCATCACTGTAACTGCAGAACGAAACGTCGGATCAGTTTTAAACTTGGTAGGATAATGCCTTGGGTGTATCTGAGGGTTCTAATTGTATTTGGCGTATAAAGCGCAGTGCATGACGTTATGTGACGCCAAAACGTGCCGTGAACGCTTGACTTTCATAACACGATAATTCTCGGAGCTGTCGGATCAGCTTCAAGCTTGGTGTGATTATGCGTTGAGTGGGACTGCCAGTCGATATTATAGTTAATGCATATTTGGCAACGCTTGACGCCACATGGCTTCAAAACACGGTTGCAAACTCGCGCCGCACCCACTTCTGTGAATTTTGGGTAAGGGGCGTTCGGTAGCACCCAGACTGATGACAAGAGTGGGTGTGATTTACCAATGCAGAGTCGTTCCGAGGTGAGCGAGTGGGGGGTTGATGAGCGGCAGGGAAGGATGTGGGGGGGGGAGGGATGGTAGGCGGTGCCTTTGTTAACCTGTGCACAAGTAATCGCTGCTGGCTGGACAAAACACGACACAGCACTTTCTGTGCGCTTGCTTGTTATTTCCTTCAGTTACTGATCCACTTCTAGAGAGATGTGTGTTACTGTTAATTGCCAAGGACATTAGGACACTGCTACTTCCGCTCCCCTCCCCCCCCCCCCTCCCCATCCCAGCAAAGCGGTGTTCACTTGGCTGGCAAGCTATTCCATATATGGGAGCAGTATATAACTTTATGTCACGTGCTATGAGAAGCAACTCGCCATTTTAGCACCAAAATGTCCCCGCCGCCCCCCCCCCTCCTCCCCACTGAGGCGAGTCCATCTATTCTAGTTATGAAGACGTCTTTAAAGTGCTTTTTCTTAGGGGAATGTGTGGAAAACAAGGTATGTATAATGGATGTTAGTGCATTTTGGGTACAGGGTTAGGGTTGCGTTCTGGGAGGTTGAGGGGTGGGGAGTGGAAACGACAGATTGCAAGAAAATAAGACCAAAGAAGTAGCTAACAGGCGATGAAGCGACATGTAAAAAGACGTACACTAAAACCTGCCTGTCCATGACCATGTCAAAAAGCCAGGTAAAAATTAAAGTATAACCTGTTTGCAGCGACAGTATTCTAAACCCAGAGTGAAAAAAAAAGACGTAGAATAAAGCCCAGTTTATAATGACAACATTCCACATTGCTACACCTGCAATGTTAAAAAAAAAAAGAATAAAAAACTAAATGTCGCTGTGAATTTTCATTTCATACTTCGATAACATTGCCTATAATTTCGGCTGTCGGCTAACCGGTGCTCCTTTGTACTTGCGCGTACAAAGGAAAAAGTAGTATTTTGGAAGTACATATAACATATATACATATAACCAGTAGATACACACAGCCGTATTACCCGCTCTTCTGGTAACGAGAAGCGCACACCACACACTGGTACTGAAAGTGTACTTCACATCGAAATAAAAAATAAAATCATTTTGCTTTTGGACTGGTCTCAAAACCCTCCCCAAGCCGTGAATTTGCAATTGCTAAGCCTTGTTCTGGTGATGATCGGTCCAGTATTTTGATTAAAATCCACGATGGAGGCTGTTGACCATTTTTGAGTTTTCCCATTCATCAGATGGTTAACATATGTCTAAAATTTGGTGACGATGCGTAAGTTATTTATGTGCCTCATGTTTTTTTGTTCCAAGAAAAATGGGAGATGGGAAAATCCAAGATAGCAGCTTGTGGCCATTTTGAATTTTCTGATTAATCTCGAACTGGTTAAGCATTGCGCAAAATTTGGTGATGATCAAAGAGTATTTTTTAACAAGAAATATGGAAAGAAATTCCAAAATGGCCATTGTGACCTTGAAATTGGTTCAAAGTCAAAATAAAATGACATGCACCTACATGGTATGATAGGCCATCTATGTGCCAAATATCAGAAATATCAGAAAACAAATTATGTTGGGAACAAGCCGGAAATGGACGAACGGACATCACATGGACCTATAGTCCCCCTCTGCGGCTAAAAAAAGTGGCGAAAGAAAGGCCTTTAACCGTTACGTTTATTATAATTGCTTCATGATATCCCCTCCCCTATAATGTAGTGCTCCGCAAAAGTTTCCAAAAAAAAAAACAAACAAACAAAAAAAAAACTTTCTGATCGTGACCAACGGTTTTTCTGGGAGAAAGCTTTTCCAAAGATATTCCACACATTTGCAGGCACTTATACTATATCGAGAAATATTCTGCCGATAGTAAATTCCCCTTTTGGAAAGCGGATATTGGGTAGATTTCATAAACTCAGTACCAAGAACTATCGCCGGAGTTACAAGCCAGGATTCCAGTCACCAGCTAAACGGCGAATGGGGCAACATTAAATCTTGTAACAATCAGTCACAGGATAATAAGTATCCATTCACTTAAAAATAACTTTGAAACAAAATAACAGCCACATTTCTTTCATTTATTTAAACCAACTGTTTTACTGAAACTATAATAACACATAGCATCAGTACGCATCACAGATATCAGCAACAAAACTATTATACATACTCCTTTCATTCGTCATTTATTTAATTTGTCCTTCATTAAATTAAAATTATTTCCTGCAATGCCTCATTTGTGTTCTTATACCAGGAATAAAAAGATTCTGGTCTCTCATTCCGATTTTTTTTTTATTTCGATAAAACCCCTGGCCGGGATCGATTTTATTGTTGTATGACATTGGCCAAAATTCGTATCTGTTTTGTTTTAAATAAGATTTTCAAAGTTCCTCTTGGAAGCATTTCCAGACTTTGTTGCATAAAAACACGAGCGTTTTTTTTTTTTTTTTGCTTTTTTTCTTTTTTCTTGATTTATTTTCATACCCAGCCGTCATTTTTATTTGCCAGCTTAGAGGCCCGTCCAGGGATGAGATGCTAGGTTCTTTTTCCTCCCTAGCATTACCAGTTCCGTGCAGCAGCAAGCCATTCTCCTAGGTCTTGTGTCAGGCTTTGTCTTGCCTTTTGCGCTTTTTCTTTTTTCTTTCTTTTTTTTTTTTTTTTGTGGCATAGCTCAGACAGACGATTTCTTTTTTCCCCCTCAAACAGGCCAGTTACCTGTGAAAATACCAACCAAGTGACCACAGCATTATTTGAGAATGTGGTAAAAGACAAACGTCACAGGAATAAGTATTTAACACCAAGAACCCACAGAGTTCAGACTCGGTTCTCAAGAATATCAGTTGACATTGCACAGCGACATCCATTTACTCAAATCAGAGTGCTAAAATGACATCACTGATACACTTCATATATCCACCTTGCACTGTTAGCCGCCCCCCTCCTCTACCCCCCCCCCCCTCCCCCTTCCACGGGTACGTCTCAATGTCTACACGACATAATGCCTGTGCAGCAACATCGTTGCTCCCAGTTCCTCCTTGTCAACTCCACCTTTCTTTATACAGTTTCACAATGCAGCGTCACATATGTAACCGGAGAATGGCAGCAAGCAGGCTGCATCCACAACATGACAGGCACTCGGCAGGCCTTCTCTTCCACAACACGTTATGATCGTTGTACAAATTTACCGAACCGTTGCAAAAAATTAAAGTGGGTATCCATGGATTTCTAGCACGTTTTAAATTGTTGATGACAGTGGGAAAAACTAATCCCAGCGCGACTGGCGTGTATATTTCACAAATGACCCATCTTCCTGCAAGGCGTTGTAAGTGTTCTTGTCTGACCTTGACCTGATGTAACCTATATAAACCATGCAGCTGGCGAACACAAGCGTCCCCGCCAGCATCACCGCATTGTTCTGCAAACATAAGTTTCTAAGTTTGAAAAAAGAAGAAGAAAACTTTCTCCGTTATATTAAGCACTTCGACAATTAAGCCAATTTTACAATAAACCTTTCACAGATTTCCTACTGACTGTATTTACATATTAATCATTTATACCATAAAAACTCTAAAGGAATCAACTTGCTATACAAAATTGTGTAAATATTATGACATAGTACATGTACCGGTATGTTGCTGTAAATAAAGTTAACAGGATCGGATGGATTCGCAAAATTGGTGAAAATAAGCGAATAACGAAAAAAAAAACAATGGAATCTGTCCTCCCAAGCGGGCTATGTATCCCCAAATTCACTGCGATCCGATGAAAACTGAAAGAGAAGTAGCAGAAATAAAAGTTTACAAGTTAAATTTTATAAAAATTTCGAAATTTTTACCAGGCCTGGTTTACAGCATACATACGCACAGACCACAGAGCCCACACTATGGGTATAGCCCATTGTTCCACTGACCACCTCAGCTAAAAAGACCTGACAGTGATAGTTAGTTAGCTGACTGGATTTCACCAAGTTCACTTTCGCAGACATCGCCAGTACTTACAGGTTTCACGAACAGCTCGGGGTTGATGACCCGGAATCCCACCGTTGTTTTAGATTTACGGAATCCGGTGTCTCTATATTCTTTCTCAAAGAACGACTCTTCATTTTTCCCTCCGCTTTTATCGCCCATAATCTACAAACATATCAAGTACAGTAACGAATCTTAAAAAATTTCCCACTCATTTATAGGTGGTTTGGGCCAAAGGTTTACCTGACATTTCGCAGTTATAAATAAGGATCAGCTGCTAGAAGATAACTTTTATCATGCACCTTAATGGGTAATCACTTTACTTTAATGAAGAAAATTTGGAAGTACTTTAGGTTGTGTCAAAATTATCAAGTTTTAATTATTTCCATTTCCACATCACTTGGCCATCTTCATTTCGCTTCCCTCTTATTATAAGCAGACTGATCGTAATTCCACTTTCCCCGACAAGTTTTGGCGTCTTGACCGTATTACGTTAGAATAACGTTTAAGTGAATGACAGAACAAGTGTGTCTGTGGACACTGCGCCCAGACGTAAAAGCGAAGACATTACGTAGAGGCAAGGAGAAACCGACAAAATTTTGCCAAAATATATGAAACTGTGGCGGAGGGGGGTGGCGGGTTAAGGTGATGTTTTCTCTCTCTATTGTGTACATAATTTAACTTGCACGTCCTATTAATTGCTTAAAAGCACCAATATTTTAATAATGCCCACTTTCGTGGAAACCCAGGTATATTATGGAGTTTAAGATGTTTAAAGTCTGAGGGGAGCTTCAGCACAAACTCCAGATTGCCCGTCAAGACATAGAAATAATTTTACAGTTTGGAACGAATTAACGACAGGCCCGTTAATAGAGATTTACCAGAACTCTAATGAGCACCTTTTTCGTGTACAACTGGTACTCAAGTTTGGCGGAAATACCAGAAAACATGATAGGCTATACTATACAATTTTAGTTGAAACAAACAAAGATCTAAATTTGCTCGATAAAACAGAGGCGACAATATCAGATTTTAAAGCTGGCATATGCGAGTTTTTGTACTTAATCTCAAATTTGACCCGTTCAGTCATTATACCTTCCTAGAAAGCTATAAACACATAAGTAAAACTAAGCTTTCAAACTGTCAATAAATATCGTGAAACGTCCACTAAAAGTACCATATTTTAGTTGACAGGTTTTGAATCTTTCGCCAAACAGGTATAATATTTGTATTTAGCTAAATATTTACCGTATAACAGCCAATAATGCTTTTAAGCTTTGTGATTTAAAACAAAAAACGCCCGTTTACAATATTTATAATTCATAAATTGATATTCATAAATTAGTTAAAGTATATCCTCTAACAATTATTACATTCTTGTCCTAACTTTAGTTTAAGTATATCATATAGCAGTCACTAGAATTTTGTTGTAACTGAAGAACACTTACATAGTTTCGTAATTGTAACGCCATGAACAAAACGATTTCACACATATTATCAGAAGCTTAAAATCTTGAATTACACTTAGGAAACATAACGTTACAGGCGCAAAAGGAACAGTTCATACCAAAATGTCACGTGATAACGTGATATATTATATAATTGTTACATAAAAAGGGCAACAGGTCAACAAGCTCAGGTTTTATGGCTGAGCGCAAAGCAGTACCTTATTTCATAGCTGTCCACTACCAGTGAAAAATTAAAAACTGGAAAAACGAAAATACCACGGTTTTTCTCTTTCAGTTTCTTAATCGAACCGATAAACCGCAGTTGGTTTTCGGTTACAGTACGAACCGTAACACCCCTACCTCTACGGCGGTTTGGTCTGTTGTTTATCGTTGTCATACAAGTAAGTATTTGCGAAACACGAGCAGGCCCCAACCGCCCCCAAATTCAAACGGTAAAAAGTCAATTTTTGACCACTTCCGGATGACTAAATCTGACCAAAAGTACCAAAAGGCACAACTACAGGTCAAGACCTTTTATTTGAGCTTATTCTCAAAGTGCTACGATTAACAGAACCGAAGATACAGCATGTACAAGCTTATTTCCCTAAACCCGCAATTATCGCCCATTTTGGCCAATTTGACCGCTTTTGGGTGACCAAATCTGACCAAAAGTACCAAAAGGCACAACTACAGGTCAAGACTTTTCATTTGAGCTTATTCTCAATGTTCTACGACTAACAGAACCGAAGATACAGCGTGTACACGCTTATGTCCCTAAAACGCCAATTTTGGTCAATTTGACCACTTCCAGATGACCGAATCAGACCAAAAGTACCAAAAGGCACATTTACACGTCGAGTCTTTCATTTGAGCCTATTCTCAATGTTGTACTACTAATGGAACCGAAGATACAGCGTGTACAAGCTTATTTCCCTAAAACGCCAATTATCGCCAATTTTGGTCAATTTCACCACTTCCGGATGACCAAATCTGACCGAAAGTACCAAAATGCACATCTACAGGTCGAGACCTTTAATTTGAGCCTATTCTCAATGTTCTACGACCAACGGAACCGGAGATATCGCGTGTACAAAAAAGCGATGACGGACAGACGGACGGACACCCCAAACCTATAGGCCCCAAACCGAAGGGTGGGGCCTAAAAACAGTTGACCTCTCATGAGGTCTATATGTAATGTACAAACACCGAACTGGTGAACATTTTGAGAAGTAGTTCCTCTCTTTATGAGTACTATTTTCGCGGAATCCCACTGGGTCTGCGAAGTAAAAAAGTGTTACACAAAAGATCTGTTGTTATAAAATAACTGACCTCTGAGACGATTCATCTGTTATGTACAAACACAGAGCGGATTGACATTTTAACAAGTAGTTCCTCTCTTTCATGAATTCTTGCGGACACTTTCATGCAATGCATTGTGGGCAACTGAGGGCATAATGAGCGATACTGGAGTTTATTACACTGTTTTATACCAAGACAAATTCTTCGATATTATAAGTAATAAATTTTTTCTAAACGGTAAAAACTATTTAAAGAACCTACTTCCTGGCATGTGACAAGTAGGCCAAAATGTGTGCAATCGGCCTAGAACAAGAAAAATAGCCTTTTATATTTGGTATAAAAGAGTGAGAAAATACGCGTTTTGCCCTGACGCAGGCACTGGCACTTTTTGATCACATGATGAAAATGTTAATTCTCATTGGTGGATGTACGGTTGTGACGTGAACTCGTCCTTAACAATACTGTTACGCGGAATCCCCAGTGGGTCTGCGGAGTAAAAATGTGTTTGTGCATAACATTTAGATCTTATAAGAGGTCAGTTCTTTTATAACAACGCCATTGTAACCAAGTTTAACCATGTACTCTATCTAAGGACAGAAGTGAATACCTTATTATCGCTCGTGAAGAGCTGGACGTTGACTCGAATGATTCATACTGGACAGCTGAGATTTATGGTTGTTTCAAAGGATGAATTTGTGACCCTCTCCGTCCTATGCAAATGTTAAGTGTCCGCTGGGACCAGTAATTTGTGTTTTTGTTGAACATTTGTAAATTTTGAGCGAAAATAGGGAAAAGTGAAAACATCAAGTCAGCACTGTACATATATAAGCTATGTGGCATCCCAAAAGTAAAATCATAACTATTTTAAAATATATTGAAGACAAAATGTCACATAGTACTTCCTTTATATTTTACCATACCAGTTTTACCATACCGTTTTTACGAACAGAGGTCAGTTATTTCATGGCAACGCCCGAAAACAAACCCTTGTCAAATGCCGGGACGACACTTTTTTCCCTAGTTTATTGTGAATGATCTGAAATCGAGGGAGCAAGTGAATATGGCATGGTGCGGTAAAAGTAAGCTTTAGTGGATATTTAATAAGGATTTTGTAACCAGATAAAAACGACAGCTTAATATGCATTATTGATGTGCAGAGAGAATCATTTTCTGGCTCATAGAAAACGGCTTTTTAAAACATGCAGTAAGGAATCCAGCCCGAAAAGGACAAAAAAGAACAAAGCATAGAGATATTCTAAAGTCGTTTCAACATGCAAAGTGACAACACACAGGTTATTAGAACATTAAAGTTACGATAAAAAATTAAACGTGGCGGACGGTCCTACTATACTGCTTTGATAATTTCGACTAACATACTAGCAAGTTTTCGTGAATAAGAGCGCCATGATTTCTGGTGTGTATGCCTTTTAAGCGATGCTGAGTAAAAGTATCCCTGGTAAGCCCTGTTCTCAAGGAAGTTCTTATTTGCTGTCACAAAAGCAAGTAACACCTTGGGGATGAACAGAGCGAACAGAAAACTAGGAAATTTCAATTCAGTGGTGGTTTCAAGGTCCGGTTGAGACAAAATTGTAGATACGTCAGAGAATATTCAAACAAGAAGTGTGAGTCAAATGAACTGAGGTCTAAAAATTGAGCGATGGGTCGGAGAATCGGGGTAGATGAGATGGTTTAAGTACAAAATTCCAAGCGGAAGATCATCAAATTATTACCGAGAGTAATATAGAGATAGAAGCCCTCCTCATATAGAAGCCCTGGGTGTGGTGGAACTCGTAAATGCGGGATTGTTTTCAGTGACATTGTTTTACGTGTTTTTGAATGCTTATCACGTCGCTTACCAAAACAGATCAGTATGCAGATAGACGTTGAGGTGTCGACATAAGTTTGAATTATAATATAAAAATGTCTGAATATATTTAAGTTTTAAAAATAAATAAGGGCCAAAAGCTACGTTATTTTTATTAGATCCTTTATTGCAAGTCCGGTCTGAAGATTTTAAGGCTTCTTTTGCGTTTAAATAAAGGTAAATGTCGGTGTTTTGACATCACGGTTTTGCAAAGTTTTTTAATGGTTTTAACGAACGCGTAAAGGGTATAAATGGTTTATAAAGCGTGATATAAACGTGTTCGTAGTTGTTTAAATGGTAAGGATTGTTTTTTATGATTTATTGTAGTTTTCCACGCTGAGTTGAGTTGAGTTGACTTGAGACGTTGAGAGAATTAACGAATAAACGTATGCTCATGAGTGGGGCCTTTTCTCTGCGACTATCGGACCAACGGGCCTTAGGCCACAAAATCGGGTGCACTATTCGGAAACCGGGGAGGTTCTATTTAGTTTGAAAATGACTGCGCCCCCATCCTATTAAAAACCCAAAATATAAATTGGCGAGGAACATTGTTGTGACACCTGCCTCATGTGCCAGGAGTAGATGTTTCGACAAAGCACAAAGCTTAATTGTATGGATAGTGGGAACGCTGTGACAGGAATTAGGAGGTTTAGACAAAAGTGCCATGGTTACTGATACCTGTCCTGGAGTATTGTCTCAAAACACGGTTAGGGTTGTTTATTTACCAGCTGTTTTGACGACGGTTCGGCAACACTTACCTTATATAAGGGATAATATTTTGCAATAAATTCAAACCCAGTTTCAAAGCAATTTGGCGCAAAATGGGCAAATTAAAGAGTAAAAGAAAATAAGAGAATTTATAAAATTTGAGCTATATTTTGGCTCCAGCTTACACAAATAGCAAAATAGCAAAAAAGAAAATATGTCGCAAAACGCGATTTGACTGAATAAAATATTGTGTTTTATTGGCATAAAAAAGGTTGTGTTAGTTCTTGCGACAAAAGAGGTATTTTGTTCAAATAATACCCCTGGGCATTATTCGGAAATCGTTTTCTAATAGTGCACCAGGACCTTTACTTGGAAACTTACGGTAGCACAATAGGAGCCATGAAACAAACTGAATTAACGCATCGACCAATAGAAACGCATCAGAGTGGCTCTGGATAGACAGCAAAGGGGGTCCCGGGCAGGGATGACAGCAAAATGGTGGAACCAGGTTGTCCGGTTGCATGTTGGCCTCGGTTTAGTTGGCAATGAATGTGGAATTGTGAGGTTTATCAAAGCTGTCACATCGCGATGTCAACCCCTGGCATGGTCATCTTGTCAAATTGATAGGCTGGGTCAGATGCAGTCAATTAAACAATTAATCTCTGGCAAGGAATTCTTTAATTACTAAATAATAATATGCAATTTTGGTTTATTAATTCTATGCTAGTAACAACTGAAAAACTTTCATAGGATTAACAGTCAACTTATCTCAGCAAGATACTCCTTAAGTTTAAATAAGTCTTTAATTTTACTCAAACTAATAATAGAAATTATCAAAATGAACGGTTTCTTTTTCAAGTTAGAAAGTAGCAGAGAAAATAGAATTGGAACATTGAATACTTTCCTTTCTAACCTCAGAAAAGCCTACAGCTTATTGTTTTTTTTTGTATTGGGAAGTCCTGGTAAGTAAGATTAATCGGGAATACTAGCACCGGTTTCATTTCGTTTGCTAGAAAATGAAACTGATTATCTGCATTGGGATCAGAGAAAATTATATGTTTGCATGTACACTGATTTCAATTTTTCTAAAGTATTCAAAATAAGAAAATGAAGTAAACTGCTGTCAAAAGATACAGAACATCACAACGAATAAATTGACGGAGGCATAAATGTACATACAAGAACATTAGGTAAAATAGTACAATGAAGGGTCAATTGCAATCGAAAAGTACATAAAGCGTGGTAGAATTCAGCTGAAAAGTACCTAGTGCCTTCGTTGTGATAATTTTAAAGCAAATTAAAGCATAAGAATTATTTGATCCCAGTCTTCAACGGTCATTTGAATTTTGTTGGTTTTCATTACTCTAGAGATCTAAACTCTCTCGATATTGCTTTATTTGTACTTTAACGTTCGAGATGATGTCAGAAAAGTGAGAAAATTATGTATCCATAACCTCCATTGTGAACAATGTCAGGAAGAGAAAAAAACTTAAAGGCATCCCAGTGTTAGAATTGTAGGTAACGAGTTTCTCCTGTATAATATGTTCTTTGTGAATGCAACTCCAGAAAAGTTTGTGAAGGAACATTGATGAAAATCACTGCTGGCTGGTATGTAAAAAACCTCTCGGACCATGACCAGGGTTTGCACTGGGTTCTCACGAAAGTGAGTCAAAAAAGGAAAGTGTGACTCAGTTGGGTCCAGAAAAACTCGGTGGGTTTCGAAAAAGGGAGTCATTTCGTAAAAAATGTCCAATAAGTGGACAAAAACCCCGCCAACGCAAACCCTGATGACCTTTGCTGATTTTGACAGGTCATTATATGTCTGCACCGCACAATATCACAATTCCTCTTGGGCACTACTGCTCGTATCAGTCGTTCGAACACTTATTTAGCTACACAGCAAACTAATTGCTGGCTAAATTGTTTAATACAAGAAAATTATATAACTTCGCAGCTAAAATATAATGTTAAGTATTATCGTGAGTTGTCTGAAACAATAAAATAAATACAAATTATAGAAATAACTGACACTGGTTTGTTTCTTTTAAAAACTGTATCATCTACTTGGATGTCTGTTACCAAACAGCTACGTCATAGAGTCAGCTCTGAAATAGCGTGTGTGGGCGTCTTTAAGATCAATAGTCTATTTAAATATGTTTTCCGTTTCTGAATCCGGTGCAGTCATCTACAGGCTCGCCCATAAAAAAATGCTTGTTTCTTACATATGTGTGGCCTGTTCTGGCTCTGTGTATTATCAGATTGTACCAAGCATTATTTTTAGATTCGCACTTCGTTCACTTTGAAGTTTCTTTGATAATTCTAATGCTTTTGCCAAAGAACTTTTGTGTACCTCGAAACATGGTGCTCAGAGTCCGAAGATGGAATGGATAAGTCAGATCAATTCCCTTTTAGCAACACGTTTGAAGGTCTGTCGGCTATCTCGTTACCTCGAATTTCTACATGCTTTGAAAATAATAACGGCCTTCAAAGCATTATGGTTTTCTAAAAGATCTAAGAACAAACTGTATGATATTTGTAAGTTCTTAATTGCTTGTAGTACTGTCATAGAATCGGCACAACCAATGAACTTTTTCAGCAGTGATTTTTAATGATTTTAATGGCTAAATGGATTATATCGGTGATCGGTTCAGAAACCTTGTTTTCAGGATGTTATTTTATATTTCAACAACACCCATTGCATTATCGTTAAGTTTAGAACCGTCTGTGTATAAAGTGTACAATCTTTGTATTATTCTTACAGAACTGAAAAAATTATTTGGAAAACAAAGGGTTACATGGCCTCTTGTGGAATAAGGCACAGATTTTAGGACCCCAGGTTTGTTTAATTTCTATATTGGACGACTGGTGAATTTTTCATACGTAGCGATGATACCCGATTCCGAGGGATAAGTAAAACTTCTAGCACTAGACAGAGGGACAGCAGCACGGTTTCTTTCTATAAACCACGAAACAAACTGTTCCGAAGGTTGCTTTTTCTAACTGGCACAGTTTTGTTGCATATTGCATGGCAATTTTTAATCTTCGAATAGTCAAAGTATATTCGCTTTCTTGTATGTATAAACTGGCAGTTAGTGGTGCTGCAAAAGCATTCCAGCATTGTCGGAGACCTAGATTTTGTGTAGGGTCAACAATCTTTAGAAAGATAATCTAGTTAAGCCATAGTAATTGAAGCATAGCCTACCTTCAATCTTATAATTGTTCTATATAGCACCTAATCATAGACTGAAATAGTCCTGAGTAAATTTAATGTCTGTTAACGTTTTTGTGAATTTTGACATTTGGTCAATTGTTCCATGTGAGGGATAAAACAACGCTTAGAATAAAGAAATCAAAACCGAGAAATTCGTTTTACTTTGCCATGGATAACTTTAGAAATAAACGAAAATGGGTCGCTGAGTGTTCTCGTTTATCATATAAACCGTTTTAATTTGAGATAATTGAAAACCGTTTTCGTTAGCCTAAGTTGGTGAGGAATGTTTTGCTGTTTCATCCAAATTTCATCCAAATTGTTCTAGTTTGAAGGAAACCACTACAACGTGCTCGTTTTTAATAAAGGCTTCTCTTACATATGCTTCTAGTCTGACAAAGTGATCTACACTATTCCTGTGTTTCCTCATAGCATCAGTAAAAGACTGAGTTCTAAATTTTCACACTTCTACGTCAACATTTTCCCCATCATTGGTTAGAAAAATTTTCCCAGGGAGCTATTTAACAAAAGTGGTCTACTATTCTGAGATTTGGTTTTGGCATTGATATAATTGTTCTTTGCTCTTAATTATAAATGTATCCTGTTCAGCGACTACGAAAGATATACAGAAACTTACTTGCTAAAGAAACAAGAATAAATGCGTGGAACAGACAGAAGTGGGTTTAAGATTTCCCCAATGGCCAGGAGGTTTCAGGAAAGCATCAGTGTCCCATATCTTATTAAAACATCCAGCATGACTTAGTCTCCTGCCTGAATTGTTGAAACTAGCTATAGCTCTAGTTCACTGATTGAAAAATTGCAGTTGTTTTTTTTTTTTTTTTTTTTTTTTTTGCTCTTAGAACTTAAAAGAAGTTCATCGGATTTCTGTCTTCCGTTTTGCTGTTTCATCCAAATTCACAAATATAATTTGTGATACTGTGTAGTTTTTAATCATTTCACTGAGTGTTAGATATACCTATAGGGTCAGCCATGGTACTATTGCTAATTTTCAAATATCCCGTTGAGTCGAGAAAGCTGTTGCCAGATATCTTGTTTTCACATATCAAGTTTTCTCTAGGGAGGAATTCCTGTTAAGCTTGGAAATATATTCTTGCTGGGTCTTTTTTGTTTTGTTTCATAATTTAGCATGAGATTTTTTTCGTTAAAACAGCCAGATGGTCGATAAATGTTTTGGCAGTTTGGTCATGGGGTCTGTAGGCTGTTTACAATCATCATTGAACCATAGTTTGTAAGATTGTTTATGTGATCCTGATATCTTTGGGATTTAGGAGTACTTGCATAAGAGTAGGATCGTCACCGAAATTTGTCTTGAATACATTGTCGACATAATTATGGGAATAATGGCCAGTATGCTTTCTTTTACTTTCTTTTTAATCAGTGAATGAAAAGTTGTCAAACAGATCGTCTGATATTTTCCAATTAAAATCGAGCCAGCACAGTCTTCAGAAATTTAACAGTTTTTCAACCAGTTCCAGGACGGAGATTTGTCATTAAACATGGATAAGTTATGATCTTCTTAGC
This sequence comes from Protula sp. h YS-2021, assembly GCA_949752745.1. Lineage (NCBI taxonomy): Eukaryota > Metazoa > Annelida > Polychaeta > Sabellida > Serpulidae > Protula > Protula sp. h YS-2021. The sequence goes on along the minus strand of OX457029.1, from coordinate 51,632,157 downwards.
AGTTCTGCGTTCCGTTTTCCTATCGATTGCTTTTGTCCTTCAGGATGAGGTTTTAAGGGTGGTGATAAGTGGATGTTGCAAAAGGTGTGGATTTTACCGTGTCATGCAATCCGCCTTTGTCTTGAATGGAGTATTTAATTTACTACTTGAAGAATGTCGCTTTGGACAAACATATAAATTCCACCATAGCTCTGTCATTTAAAACAAGTTTGTTATACCACACATATCCCCCTACATCAGTTTTATAGAACGTTTCCTGTAGGTATTAACCTGCACATAAATGCAAGAAGTCTATAAGGCATCCAAAAAACAATTCTCCAGTAGACGTTTCTGTCACAAAATTGTTTCGGCTGAATGGATTGAAATCAAATTTTCACGAAAAAACCTTAAACAATTGTTAATGCAAACAAGTGAAAAAAAATGGATTTTAACATATTTTGTTGAAACACACTAATCTGTGAATCTGGTATATATTTCCGTTTTTGTTTCGCAGGCAAGTTAGTGTTGGGCTCATCCACATTCGTAAGTAGCAAGCATTAGTTCCCACTCAGCTCATTTTTAGGCTGGTCTAACTTTCTGTTTTTAAGCCTAGTCCATGCTTTACCGCCAAGTGTGGGTGGGAGTTGCCGCTCCAGAAGACGCTGTCTTTTAGAACTATTCATAATTGTTTTGGATCTAGTACCCAGATGGATTTCATTGGCCCAACATCTGTTTTGAATATTCCCTTTTTGTAAACTGTTAGGTGAAATCCTAGAAGGTCTTCACTTTCGCTCTGAAATCCAGCTAATGTCTGGCACGCTAAATCCAGTGACGGAGACATACGGCTGCTGCATAGGTTCGTTTGCGTGGCTGGTCATGATTGACGATTTTCACTGCTTTGTGGTAGGGGGTGTTATTTTCAAATTTGAGACTGCACGGCTTTCCCCAGAAGTCACTGAGTTTTCTGTGCGCACGGCTTTCCGCAGACGTCATTGATGAGTTTTCTGTGCGCAGCTGGGTGTCCACTCAGTTCTCCTTCCATTGGGGGATGCTGTCCTCGACAAGATTATTGAGTAGTGCTACTGCAATTCCTGTTAAGAAGTATCTACGTCATCCTGCCGTTACCAATCAATCTAAAACGACACATAACGGCATTGGTGTGGGTATGACGCCATTCTAATATCTCAAGTGCAGTAATAAGAAAACAGTGGTATAAATAATAACTAAACGAAGGTATGGAATATAGCAAGAAGAGACAATGAGAGTCAACAACAGAAACTGGTTCGAAATCCACACCAGAATCACTAGGAAGATAGCACAGTTTAGGTAAACAAGTAGACTGCTAGAAACTACAGTAATGCGACACCATGGCTAGCTGTCGTTGCGCCGCTCTGCGAATGGTTCGGACGTTCAAGATGCGAAACCGACAACAGTAGTCATTCACAAAAGAACAACTGAAGTTGGGTTTTCAGGAAGGGTTTAACTGAAACACTCTTGTTGTTATCGTGGTCATTGTTTGGGTTGATTCGGAAGCTTATATATTTGTCGAATTTTTCCTGCAAGTATACAGTTATTGCTTGAATAAGCTCAACACATAAGTGAAAAATAACACTGAAATATATTATCATAGTCTTTATTTTTGTATTTCGTACATACGACAGACTGCAACATACGTGGTTTGTAAAAAAAATCCTGGATACTGAAAATATTCCATACATGGATTTTTATTAGTGAAGAGACAATTACTGCCATTTAAAAAATACCATTGCACAATTTTGAAGGGACAATGTCTAAGGCGTTGCCCAAAAAACATTCTGGTTTTGTAATTCCTAAACGAGCATGTCCAAGGACATGACCCAGCCGAGGTCACATTCCTGCGTCATATCAAAACGACTGGGGCAAAACTGTACGGGGAGTAGCATTTTAAAGAAAATAAAAGTTTAGCAAAGTCGTCTGGGTTAAAAATGTAAAATTTGATCATATTCTCTGCTAGGAAATAGTCTTGTAACGGTATGTAAATTAGCGATTTGAACTTTACTGTACTTAAGCAACGATGAAATAAAAACATTTAAGTTACAAAAGAAGTGATACATTTTATTTCCAAAATGTTTGTTTCAACAACTCTATAATAAAAGGTTCTGGTTTATTTAAAAAACAAAAAAGAACGATATTCACGCCACAAAAACATCACAGACCGTCTCCAACTGGCACAAAGTGCCTCGCTTTCAGATGTTTTGAAATATTTTGGTCACTTTGTCACTTTGCCAACACTCTCCCTAAAATGTACAGAAGTTATGGGCGAGGTGGGGATACATTATCACGTGCTATTTGAAAATAGCCTTCAAGGGCATTTATCAGTCCACCCCCAGCATTTATTCTGGGCATGATTTCTGCTTATATGTGTTGCTGGTTGTATTTGTGCTTGTGTGTATGAATCCGTACCTGTGCACGTGTGTAACACTTCACAGAAGCCCACAGATTCCAAGCAATAACATTAGATTTTATGTCTCTGGTTTACAGCAATTACTTTTTGGGATGGGTAAAACTGCTTAAAAATCTGGCCCTGACCTCTTCAGATTAACGAGCACCTACTGCATTAATAATACAAAATCAAAGTTAAGCATGCCACGATAACACTTCAACGCATCATTGCTAAGGCAGTAACAGCTCAAGTGAGATTTATATAAACGACAATAAAAAGTTCAAAATACCTTTGATCCGTATCTCAAAAGATGGTACATCGATTTAAAAAAAAAAATCAAAACAAATATGCTTTAAAGTCGAACATTTCTATGATTTTCTTCATATTCTTTCCTTTACAGCTTTCCTCATGAAGGAACACGACGGACTTTACCTGAATGATTTTCTTACATGGACAAGAAAGATTTTTTCCACGTAAAATCGTTGAACCAATTATAAAATATTTCCATATCTACAATATGATCGTAATTATGCAGTGTTGAAACAGGAAACGATTTGTCGCAAAATTCAATACTGAGAACTCTTTACTCGATAATTTTGTTATATTTCGGTTTTTCTAGTTTTCTAGCGCCAAGCAATGTTTCATTATGGGCGAAAGATGGAAATTTGAAATTGCTATTTCCTGTTTTTCATTTTCCGTTTTAAATTAAAAATGATCTTTATTTGCATTTGAAACTAGAGCTTCAGTGAGACAGGATCTCCCGTGTAACCCATGTCATTGGATGTTAGTAAATTCATTGAAACTGAAAACCCTACATTGCCTAACAATTTTTGGTTGATTTGAAAAATAAGACGACTTGCACACTTTCAATATACGTATTAACCGCATGCAAAACGAAAAAACATCAGCATGAACAGTTCTAGAGTTACGGCCTGGACAAAAGGTCACATTTTTGTACATTCGAACTAATATTTCACCTATTTTCAAAATACTGTGACTTTGACCGTTTTTCACCAATTCGAATGGAAATACGACGTTGCACACCTCCAAAACACACATTAACCGCATGCAAAACCAAAAAGCATTAGCGCATGAACAGTTTTGGAGTTACGGCCTGGACAAAAAGTGACATCTTTGTGCATTCGAACTAAATTTTTATCTATTTTCAAAACAATGTCATTTTGACAATTTTCATCAAATCGAACGAAACCACAACGTTGCACACCTCCAATATACGTATTAACCGCATGCAAAACAAAAAACCATTACCATGAATAATTTCGGAGTTAGGCCTGGACAGAATGTGACATCTTCGCACATTCCAACCAACTTTTTATCTATTTTCAAAATTCTGTCGTTTTGACAATTTAGTTTCAAATCGAACAAAACTACGAAGCTGCACGTTGCACGCCCAGTATACTAGAGCGGACGAACGGACGGACGGACAAGCTGAAAACTATATCCCTCCGTTACACGGGGGATAATGAAATACTGAAACGACGAAATGTACAGGGACAGATTTTCCTCTCTGTTTAGAAACTGAAACTGAAATATCATAAAGCTAACAAAATGCTCCCTCCCCATAAAAGAAAAAAAATAAATTCTCTTCGCTATCGCCTCTGGTCAGGCACCCCAATGTTTGATGTGGTCTGTTCTAAATAGGCCAGTGGTCCTTGCGAAATACCCGCTTGTGCTTGCAGCTGTGATATATTGTGAGTGACCTGCGCAGCACTGCTTAAGCCCGGAGCACCCAGTACTACCTGGACACCCGCCATCCCGTCCGCTTGGACTTGCAAGGCTCCTGGGACTTGGCCCTGGCCCGGCGCTTGGGCCCCAGCCTGGGTTTGCCCATGGGGTCTATTTAACATATTTTGCCAGTGCTGTAGTTTATCGTGGTGCTTTGCTATTAATATCTCTTTTCGAGCCAGTTCTTGTTTTAATTCTCCGATATCCTAAAACACACACAAAAAAATAAACATTTCGCAAAACTGATTTCATTTTGTAGGCATAACCACCGTAAACTAAACAAAACTGAAAACTGCACCAAAATTTACGGGCCCACACACTAACATATTATACAAATGATAATTCTGTTCACATTTCAAGATCCTATATGCAACAAATCACGGTATTCTAAAGAATAAACGCAGGAAATTTTTTTTACCTCCAATACCCAACTTTCACCTATAGGCCATGTACGAAAATTTCTTCCATGAAACAGCTTATTTTTAAAAAATTATTTGCGATTTGCTTGCTTTTGTTAAAGCAACAAAATTGCGATCGCAGACCAGCCCTACTTGCAAGAAGCCATTGCAGACAGCACAGCCACCAACCGGAAGTGGACATTAAATAATATCTATAACGACACAACTGTTAGTATAATAAAACTTCATTGTACGGGAGCAAACCGTGTTTTTACGACCCGGCTACCGGAGGCGCGAGGAGTAAGCGTTATTTTTTTTTTCGTTAGTCTTAACTGTTAAGCCTTGTCTAAAATTTGGTAATTACCGGCCAAGAAGTTTTTGTGTTAACAAGAAATTGTGCACAAAAGTCTAAGGTGGAGGCTGGTAGCCATTTTGAATTTTCCTATTCATATCAAAACCAATTGTGATCGACCTGTTCAGTTGGTAAGCGTATGTCTAAAATTTGGTGACGATGCGTAAAGTGATTAATGAGTTCTCATGACGGAAGTGACGGGAAAATCCAACGTGGCGGCTGGCGGCTAATTTGCATTTTTATGCTCGACCCAAAAATCAACTCCGATCATTCTTTCTAACTGCTTAAGCAATATTTATATATTATATAGCATTATATCAATATTTTCGCTAATATTTAGCGGTTCGACAAAAATATTTATGCTCCCTGCCTTCAATCAAAATTTTTGAAAAGTGAAAAAGACTTTTCGATAAATTCTCAGGAGGAGATACATTTTTGGAAAATTGGATTTTAGTTGTTTATTGCTAATATTTGGTGATTCATCAAAAAGTGGTAGCAAGACTAGACAACAATTATGAAACTAAGACCTCTTCTGGAGTAGGTTTAGATTTTAATAAAATATGTTGTTTACTTATACACCTTATACCCCCTCCATCCTTCAACGCCACATTCGATCAAAATTTTACGTCGTTCCAACAAAAATCCTTGCAGGAGATAAATTTTAAAAGAATTTGTTTTAGCCCAATACTTCAGCCAGTTTCGGTAGATCGTCACGCAAAAGGAAAAGACAGGCAGGTACTAAAGTTTGCTATGTAGAGTCAGGTAGGCACCAATGCTCCCTATCTTTAATCAAAATTGCAACAGATTAAGGCCATATGCCTGGCGTCACTTAAGATTTCAATAAGTTTTTCGCCAATATTTCCGACAATTTGGCGAACCACCACCAAAAAAAAAGTAACCAGGTAACTTCTAGGGTCTGCTTCCGTTATTCAGAAACTTAGGTCGAAAGGTTAATATCGTCAGCAGTAGTTAATATTTCAGTAAGAAACTAGTTTTTCGCTAATATTTCAGCCAATATTTTGGTGAATAAAATAACAGTAAAAAAATAAGCGCTACCTTTCACCAATATTTTAAGACAGTAGGACTATTTATCTAGTCTCAGTTAAGATTTTACTGAAAAATTTTGTTTGTTTGTTTGTTTGTTTGTTTTTTATTCTCTAATTTTGGCGAACCAACAAAACAAAATAATAGAGAGGAAGGGACCAATGTTTGCTACCGCTAACCAAAATTTCAAGTAAGTAAGACGTTTCCCTGGCGTCAATTCTGATAATACTAAAAACTTTTTTATCGTCAATATTTCGATTATAGTTTGGCGAATCACACAGAAAAGGTAACAGACAAGTGGGCACTAATGTCTGCTACCTTTAATTAAAATTTCAAGAGAGAGAGGCCATACATATGGGGTCAAATGAGATTTCACCAACAAATTGGTTGTTCGCCAATATATCCGTTTTTTTTCTTTTGTTGCAAACCACCAAAACAAATTATAGCCCAGCGGGTATTGATGTCCGCTTCCCTTATTCGAAATTTTAAGACAGTAAAATTATATCCCTAGCGTTAATGAAGATTTTAATGAGATATTTGTTTTCACTAAAATTTCCGCCAATTTTTTTCCAATCACGAAAAAAAAACAGTAACAACCGGAGAATTACTAATAACTGTTACCTTTAACTAAAAATTTCAAGACAGTAACGTCATTTCTCTGGTATGATTTGAGATTTTATCGAAATTTGTTTTTCGGTAAAATTTCAGACAATTTTTAGCCAATCACCAAAATACTAATAACAAAAATAATAATAATAATAATAATAATAATAATAATAATAATAATAATAATAATAATAATAATAAAATATTATATAACTAGCGTTACTGAGATTTTCGTAAGAAATTAGCCTTTCGTGTCAGTTACGATCTGAAATCCTGGGAGATTCGTTTTACAGAAAACTGATTTTTGGCGAATATTTTCACCAATTTTTGGCGACCTGCCAAAAAACTAATAGCCAGGCAAATAATCTATATGCCAAATATCACAGGAACCGAATTATCAGAGTGGGAGTAACAGCTGGCGATGGACGGACGGGCGGACAACACCTAAACCTGGTTTCCCTAGGGGAACAGGCCCCGGTTGTGGGTTAATAAGTAACACATTTTATGGCTCGTCTTCAAAAATTCTGACGATATCCATACCACATATGCCTTGGTTACCCTTACTTCTTTAAGAGCCTCCTCCGGTTTATGGTACGCCAATAGCTGCCTTTTCTCAAGAAAGAACGCCTCTAGCTGTCTGCCTATGCTGAGATATTTGCTCACACTTTGTTCAACAGCTAAAATGAAAACAAAGTAAAATTTCAGCAATGTAATTCCTCCCATCAGATGAACATTACTACATTTTGGAAACTAGAACCTCATTTTGCTAGCGAAATGTTAAACACTTGACAAAAATTAAAACGCAAAAATACTTCCTTCAATGGCCAACCTGTTACTATATGGACTGAATATTGAGCAAAAAAACAAAAACAAAAAAAATCTTGTTAAAAGAAAAATATAAAAACTGATAAAAGGCGATAAAGTCTTGCGATAATCTAAATCAACAGTGACTATTGCTAAGAACTGTCATATAGACTGGATAAAACCTACAAATGTTCTAACTGTTAGTTAAGGACGTAATCACAGGAAGCAACATAAAACTAAACCACTGGCGCTATTAAGAGGGATCCGATTTGCTGATATATTTGAGGTACATTCGTAGTTAAGTTTGTAAGGCTGCAAGAAATTCAACTGACAGTAGTAGTATATTAATCGCCTGTGGACTAGTACTGTATAAATACTAGTATAGTAAGAACACTTGGCTAGGGCTGTGCAACAATAAATTCAGTTACTAAGCATTGAGTGTAGTGACCATAAACACAAGTATACAGTTACTAACCATAGACTATAGTAATAGCAAGCCGTGGAATCCCAAGGATTGTACATATTCATATGAAAAATAATTACGAAGCGTTGAGTTTCGTAATACGAGTTTAGCATTTCTACAACTTTATGTACATACAATATTACAAAGCATTGAGTGTTGTAATCAAACATTTCATACACACGTGACAACAACAAGTGGCAACTGGCATTTTCTTTGACAGCGGTCAATATGGCTAAAAGAGTGGGTATAAACACTGCAAAGTGGGCTGAAATCAGCACCATTATTGATAATCGAAAGGTTGCCTCACAAATACGCCATGAACGAAATCCTGAACAGCCCATTACCAGGAATGGTTTCATCAGAGAATATCCACAATATGTTCATCTGGCGAACCAGTTTATATTCGCAGATGATGCCGAGACCAGCGATGACATGGAAGTAAAAACAGAAACGTCAATATTTCCTGTACAACAACCATCAACAATTAGCCCACCACCAATGTTAATGGAGCAACAAGTTCCGCTTGCGCAGTTTCAGCCATCGTTAGTAGAACCAAAAATTCCTCCATATGTAGCACCCGAACCACCCCCAATGGCTGCCAATACAACCGCCGCCACAAGAACCGTTGGCTGCAAGCAAATACCAGTTTACTGAGGAGGAATTATTTTTTGCTTGGAAGCCATCTTTTCCTAGAATTGCTGCTTTGGTTGAAGCAAAATTATTTCCTCAAGTGGACGCTAAAATTGAATCAAAATGTGATGAGGTAACCGATAAAATAACAAGGCCAAATAGCGGATGTCAAGATGATGGCAGAAGACACTTGTAGCACGGTGGAACATCGTATCAATCCTCAATTACAACGTCATAGTGATATCTCCGCTGGAATAAGTAATGTTGCAATGCAGCTCAATAATAGCTTTCAACAGCGATGTAAAGGAAAATGTGAACATTCTACGAACCAACCAAAGGGATTTGCACGCTAATCTACAAAATATTACAACTGTAGATGCTGTCGAGGAGAGGATAGCGGCGCTGGAGGGCAGAATAATTGAGCACCACGCCGCTGATTCTCAGCCAAATGCCCCAATTGATTACAATGCTTCGGTCACCGTTAATCAACAACCAATGCAAGCGCCGCCCGTGTACTATGATCAAGCTAATGCAAGCGTTCATCGGCAACCATCAGTGCAATAACATACAATGTAAGTTCCTCCGTAGGGCCAGCCATCTTTGCAGTTTCCATACCCACCACCAACACTTCAGCCACAACAAACACCTCCTTTTCAGCCTACCACTCCTCCTATCCTTTTTACCCCCCCCCCCCCCCTGCTGTATCAACTCCTGCTATGGCTCCACCTCCCGCGCCACCGGATCCTGATGAAAATATTCCGAACAACCCTATCCAGGTGAAACTACTCCTGCAAGAAATCGTCGGACGTGATCGTACACCGAACAGACGTGATCGTGCACCAAATCGGACTTTAACCCAAGACGACTTACCCTTTTCCAGTAAACCCAAATTACCGTCTTACGATGGAAAAGGTTTAAGGAAACCCTTCCTCACGCAATTTCGGATACATGCAGAACTGAGTGGGTGGAATGAGGAACAACGCCGAACTATGATGTTACTATGTCTACACGAGCAAGCAGCTAATTTTTAGTCTGCAGTTCGATATGGGTAGGACCAGGGTTGGGTTTCTTCCAGGGAGAAAGGTATTTCTCCCCTCCCCCAGGGAGAAATAGGAGAAAACTCGGGATTTAGGGTTTCTCCCGGGGAGAAATGTTTCTCCCGGGGATAAATGGGAGAGAAACAGGGGAGAAACGTCGGGCATAAAAATTCTTTCAACGTTTATTTGCATTTTATTCCAAATTATTTAATAAACCTTCGTGTCATCGACATTTGGCACATTTCTCTCACGTTTAGTGCATTTAGATGGGGATACTTTTGCAAGATGAGCTTTTGCCAACTGCTCGTTCCCGCAGTAAATGCATTTAGCATATGATTTTTTATCCTTCACAGACAAACTGAAGTGCTCCCAAACTTTATCTTTAGGTCTTCCTCCTTTTAACATTTTGAGTTGATAATTTAACGGCAGCACAAAGACAACAATCGTAATTTGTTTGTAATGATAATGCCGTAAATTTTTACAACCCTTCTGTTGCTGTTGAGGATTACTCATACCCTTAATCTCTACATTTCCTGAGATATAAGGATTAAGACGTTTTGTTAAGGCGTAGCTCGGAAAGTAACTGAAAGATAAGCAGGTCAGTACTTTGACACAGGCTGACAGAGAACGGATTTTTCTTTGATCATGAGTAGAACAGTAAGGCATCTGCCTTGTAGTAAAAGAAAGAGAGTGAAAGCCTGAATAACAAATGTCCATCATACATTTGTGTATTCTAACGTGTACGTTAAGCAAGACAAAACAAAAGAATAAAAAAGAGGGCAGAAACTACGGGAGAAACGTATTTCTCCCCTGGGGTAAAAACCCGGTTTAAACCCAGGGTAAAAACCCTAATGGGAGAAATCTGCCAACCCTGGGTAGGAAATTCGAAGAAATAGTTCGCAAGATGGAACAACGTTTTAGAAAGCGCGAATTGCCTCAGACAATGCGCGTACAATTCCACAACTTAAAGCAAAGGGCGGATGAGGATCTTTTCGAATGGGCTGAAATAGTGCAGAAAGTTGAAATGGAGGCTTTTCAAGATTTAAACCTACAAGAAAACTATTTGACGGAAGAAATAGTGAGACGTTTTTGCCAACGATGTCATGAAAAAGAATTGGCGCAACATGCCCCTGACAAGAACCCAACAAGCATAGAAGACGCACTTGACATTATGCGCACGTATGGTTTCAATTCTAAGGCTATCTACGGTTCTAAGAAATCAAGTACAATTCGACAAATAGGTGTGCATGTTGCAACAGACGATGATAATGACAATGAACTTGCTGAGGTGTGTAAAATTGAGAAGAATAAACCGAAAGTTTTTGCACCCATAGAACAGCGGGTTGGCCGTCTAGAAAGCCAAGTGCAATCCTTTCAATCAAACATGGATGAGAAGATGGAAAGCTTAATTAGTATTTTATCTCGGAGGCATGAGTCTCCTGGAAAAACTACTGACACCAGGAGAGGATCGCGTAGTACCAGCCCTACCAGAAAAGGCAATTGCAACAGTTGTGGTCAACCCGGACATTGGAGTCGAGAATGCCAAACAAGAAGTCCGTCCTCGTACAATATGTCGCGGGTCGCCACAGATATGCACAACATAGTCTTACAGATGCTGAACAAAGATTTCTCACCAGGTTTCAACAGGCGTCTTACACTGGAAGGTCCGGCGGGAAATCTACAATCAGCTACAGGACTCCATTGATTTTCATGGGACGTCAAGTGGTGCTGCAGAGCAACGAGTTTCACAGATGGAAACGATGCCAATCTCCCAGTCAAGTGTCAGCCATTTGCCCTGCACTCTACGAAGCATCGAGTTTCGCAGACGACTAAATGAAAGACTGATGTGCCACTAAACTAACAAGTGGGAAAAAATTAAAGGAAATCGAAGTTGAAGTTCATCACACTGGACAACATCGCGTGCATATGAAATCCTCATCTCAGTCGTCTGTTACTCTTTTGATGATCGATACAAATTTCCATATTGACAGATCTTTAGATCAAGTACCATATCTTAGTTACTAGAGTTATTATGGGGTCCGGATTTTGGGTCTCGGGTCTCCTTGTTAGAAAGGGTATAGATTAGAGTATGTCGTGGCAAGTTTCTGTTATCCAGAGGAGTATCCAAGTGGGAACAAACGTCATCAACTTCTGCGGAATCCTGGACTCAGATTTACTTATGGTGTACATCCTAAAATAGCGAATAAATTGGATGACGGAGTGATTGAAAATCTGTTATTTCTGTTACAATCTAGAGGTGTTATCGCAGTAGGAGAGATCAGAATAGACTATTCGTGCCCATCATGTCCGCGACGAGAGGTTAAAATGGATGCTCTACGAAAGATACTGGTAGCTACCCGACACTTGCGACTAACCGTTTGATACACTGTCGTGATCTGAGGAATCGACTCAAGGCTTGTGATGATTGTTTGGAAGTGATGAAAAGCACACTATCAAAATGGACACCTATTCACAGGCATTGTTTCACTGGTGGACTAGTTGAATGAGTGGCTGGAAGCCTTCCCAAATACCTCGTTTGGAATAACCGAAAAAGTGATGTCCAAGTTACTACTAGAAACGGACGCACCACATTTGTTGCCTGAGGGAGCCGACACGGGATATCAAAATTCACCGTACAACCTACTGTTTATCGCAACAAAAGTCGCCGCGCTGTTAAATACGTCAATGACGGAGGTACTAAATCATTCGTCACGCAACGCGCGTCTTTTCTACCAGCTTCAACCCGAATTGGTCTAGGTGAGGCATGAGCCTTACTTGGACCCTCGAGGTGAGGCATCTGGCGCTTCAAGGCGAAGCATGAATTTTGCCTGCATCTTCAAGGTGAGTGTCTCTTTCCAGCGATGCCTGTGGGGTGAGGCGTGAGTCTCACTTCGGATATGACGAACTTTTTAAAACTGGGGAGATTGAATTAAGTCGCGAAAATGGCCGCTCCATAGTTATCCAAGGACAACCCGACAACCTGGTGTGTAGTTACCCCCAACCGACTTCTGAACATGATGCGTTGAATGTCTTAATCTGTATAAATCGCCTCCTAATGTAAGGAGCCACTTTATAAGCCTTGCAAGCCAAAGGCTTGTCAAGTGTTAAATAAACGACTCAGAAGTTAGTTAGTTATTTGATTGATTTAACGACACCGCCAACCTGTTGCAGGTCATATTGTGTCATTCCTGGTGACTTTGTCGCATTTATACTGAGAATGTCCCACTGGGACTTTTTAGTGTTGTAAATTGTAATAACAATAATAAACAAAATCATAACACCAGTAAAGAGTACATCAGACAATTTCGGAATCATCAGACTATATCTGTCTCACACCATATTTTACCGATAATCAACTGCAAAATATCTTATACAGATTTGACAGATTTCTTGAAAAAATTCAGTGAATTTCAGTGAATTTAGAAAGTCAGTAATTGGACAGTCACTGTAACTTATAACGTAACGCTAGATTAACTGCAACCAAAGACTCACAAAATGAAAGGCATTAATACAAAAAAAAAAAAAAAATCCGCCTATTTTATAAAAGTTACCTGGACAAAATCTCGAGTCTTGATGCAAAACTGCAAATTTTGTAAGGTTTGCCGTTGATTTTCTTTTCATTTTCAATGACAAACTTCAAAAATATCACAGTTCAACTAATGCATTTCAAAGCAGATTAGCTGCCTGTTCGCTTATTAATTGTGGGCTGTAACATATACATATATATATATATATATATATATATATATATATATATATATATATATATATATATATATATATATATATATTACAGCCCACAAGTGTAATCAGACCTTGCGCGTAATAGCTAAACGGCCATAACATAGCATAACGCGCACTGCCTGCGTTCGTTAGTCATTTCATGAAATGCTTACTCGAACTGATTTCAGTACTGGGATAATACACAGAAATTGAATATCAATCACAGCCGCTGACGAGCCCGCACTACGACCTACTACCACCTACTACCCTGGCCACACAACTGATCGCATCATCTCGGTCGTCGGATGAAATAGCTGTGAAAGCCATTGAAATTTGTTATTTTTTTTCGAATCATAACCTGGTAAACTGTAAAATCGGAATGAACTGTCCTAAACCTGCAAAGGGAGTTATCAAAAAAAAAAAAAAAAAAAGAAAATAGAAAAATATCTGCATTGAAAATTTTCAGAAAGATTTACAAACGTCTTTACTCTCAACACAATACCAGACCCTTGACTCTGTTGTCCATGAATACGATCTAGTCTTACGAACTATTCTAGATAAACATGCGCCTTTAGTCCAAAAAGTCAGACTTTGAAAAACAGACAACCATAACACAACGATGTAATTCAGGAGGCACGTCGACTTTCGCGCAAAGATAAACGTACCTTTCGTGAAAAACAATAAAGCAAGTTATCAAATCTACCGCGATGCATACAAATCGAAACTAAAGGAGTCTAAAACCAAATTTCTGCGCGAAGTAGTTGAGGAAAATGCCCATAATCAAAAGCAACTGTTCAAGTCCTGTCACAAGATAATGTATCGAGAACGGCTGAATCCAATACCACAAAATGATTCACAAAAATCTACAAAAAAATTATCGAACACTTTCCAATCTATCATATGTATCTAAACTTATTGCACACGCTATCAACATTGAAATCACTAAGCACCTCCACATGAATAGATCAGCAGAGGTACTGCAATCCACATTTAAGGCATTCCACAGTACGGAGACTGCCTTAGTCAAAGTATTTGACATTTTTCAGAAGCTTGATCGTGGAAAGGCAGTCTTCGTAGCATTGCTCGACCTGTCGGCCGCTTTCGAAACGGTTGACCATGGCATTCTTCTCAATCGTCTTCACAACTCAATGATGATTTCTTTTGCTGTTTTTAAGTGGATTCAGACCTAACGCAGCGCGCTGTCTGTGTATGTGTAAATGGTGAATATTCGGATACGGCTAGTGTTGAATTGCTCGGTGCCGCAGGAGTCCATACTTGGACCCGGTCAGTACAGTATATACACTACCCCATTAGGAAACCTAATTCAGATATGTTAATACTTTCCCACTTTTATGCAGACGACTCCCAGTTATGGAAATCAGTCAATCCTCGGTCTCCTGAGCCACTCCAAGGTACATTTCAGACCTTAGCCATGATTATAAGCCTGGGACAAATCTTCGCTCTGCGTCAAACTCTCAATTAATTGTGCCAAAGGTTCAACAAAAATACGGAGAACGACGTTTCAGTTTTGCTGCTCCATCTCTATGGAACTCACTGCCCCTCCATATAAGAAATGCCAATTCCCTGCCGATGTTCGAGAAAAGTTTTAAAACCTATCCATGTGATCCCGCATTTGACTCGACTTGTCTGTACTGCGCTCAGTGGCCTAGCTGAATGGGCGCAATATAAATACCGATAATGATAGTGAATGCCTAAATTTTTAGCTGCAGCTTCAGGTCGAGATCCCAAATCATACATGATGCCTGACAAGAATTCAGTTATCAAGCTTAACGTTTATATATTGTGTCATAACCATTGCTGTATTGTCGGATGTATACTTTACTGAAATTAGCCACAGTTAGGATTTCTGTCAGAAAAATGAGCAGGTCAATGTTGACACTGCGTGCTTAAAGTTTCTGTTTGATAACAACTTAGGATAAAGTGAGACACTGCAGTCTAGCAATAATGGGAAAGTGTTAAAGGGGCCGGGGGTAGGGTCAGGATTTTGAAAAAACTGTTTGATTGAAGGACTGAAATCTTTAGATTCATTAACGATTGGTTCATCTAAAAGCATTTCTCTCACGCGCAACCCCTCCAAAGAGATTTAAAAAATCCAATTTAAAATTGTTTTTATGAAACACCACAAATTGCAATATACTGACTTACTTGCGAATGTTACGTAGATGCGTCAGAAAGAAGTAAAAGATAAATATTTAAGCTAAATATGTTGCAGCGTACTCGCCAATCCCTGAAGATATAAGTAAGATCATAAAGGATCTCACTGCACACATCCGAGTTTTAAATGGCCCAATGTGAGTTTTGCGCAGTTAGTGACAAGAGAAAGGAAGATAGACATGCAAGACAGGGGCCACATCAAATTAGTTTATTGTTGCGCTGTCTGCACATATACACTCAACAAAAAGTGAATTTTGATTACAGACACAGTCTCTTGTGGTTCTCCTTTGATATTAATGTGTGTTTACAGACTTCATGTAGAAACCTCCATCCCAAGTTTTTCAAATGGTTAAAAAAATCCATGACTTTTCTCCTGTTTTCGATATGAAAAAACACTTTTTCCCTTACAGTCAGAAAATAAATGGAAGAAACCCTTAATTTGGTAAAAGTGAAGAGTACACTTGAGAGGGGATTAAACGAACATCGGCAAAAAGTAATTCTTGAAAGGACATTTGTTTAATCGGCAATCTCAGCTTCCCAAGTGCATTAAGTGATGCATGCTATATTCACAATTTGTACTAAGTAACTGTTTCCAGCCAATCACGCTCAATCCCGCTCAAAATCTATTCAAATGCAAAAGTTATCAAAACGAAAAATTCGCAAAAAAAAAAAAACAGCCAACATTCTAACAAACAAACTTCGAAGAATCCGCCAAGAAGAAAACTTAAAAATTAAAAAAAAAGAAAGATATGGAGGCAAGACATGGAAAATAAACTTTACAAACAGATGGACGGTCAGACGGAAATGCCCTTACCATGGGGGATAATATAGCAGAGCTTCTTGGACAAAAGGCCTTCTTCACAGCAATACCCATATTGCAGACCTAAAGCTCGGTTGCACTGTTCATTTACGCCCCATGGTCTGACCAGGGTTGGGTTTATTCCTGTCCAAGACCTATTTCTTTGAAACAGTGGAAGAATCCTGGCAGAAAGTTATTTTCCGGACAAAACTGGATTGCACCAAACTAACAATCACACATGGATGTTCATTTTATTTTCGTTGTTGCCAAGTTCTATCCATAGTATAATATACTATATAGAAGTAACAATTATCACGCATGCCAGCACTGTTTAGTTCTAATTTTTTAACTCAGCCAATAACTTATTAGTACTCAAGCTAAGGCCATTACTACAAGGGTAAAAACAAGGAGTGTAATGGAGGGTTGTGGGTTAACAGTTGTTTAAACACTGTGTCCCGTAGAAAAGGCACTGTTGCAAGTTTAAGCGCAAAGCTGGAGCACACCTTCACAACATCAACTACATAGTATATCTTTCTTCAAATGGAACTAAAAACTGAAACGACTTACTTGATTTGACTTCATCGCTCTCGACAACGTTAAGATGTTCGTGTGATGTGATGGCAGAGATACAGTTCTGCAAAAAAAAAAAAAAAAGAACAAAATAATTGTGAACTCACGTGCAACATTTCACTCCCACTAATGTCGATAACATATGAATTTGTATTGAAGAGAGGGTAAATTTGGTAAAATTGGTAAAATTATAACTTCGTCTGAAATTATAATTTCGATTGAATACAGAAGGGTGACACATAATAAACAAATGTATCTACAATGCCGAAAACGTTGACACAATTTCGTTTTACTGATACCTACCTACTTTCGTGCAATGAAATTTGCAGAATAATACAACAAATCATTTTGAAAAATATGAATAATGGCTATATTTCTATCAGCCATATTAGCCTACCATTTCTTTGTAAGTTTACCCTCAGGCTTTGCCGTCCAAAGGTACCCAGAACGCCGAAACTGGAATATTTATTCAGAATTCTGAAACTGTGAATTGACTTATTTCTTTAAAAAGTAAGCCAATGAACTTTTTTTGCGATTCGACCGTAACGGGTTGGTACAAACGTTTAAATGAATTATGGAGAAAAATAGCAAGATTATATTTCACCAGAAATATATTTAAAAGTAAAGAAGACAATAATATGTAAAATAGTTTTTAAAAGCTCAAATGATGACTTAAATTTGGAAGTGTGTACTGATCTGAAGCTACCAGATTATCTATCGGGAGATTTTCCATCAGGGGATTTCACTTCAGGGGTAGGCGAACCGCCTTTTCCAACCCTTCGGTACACTGTGGCTCCATGCTTTTTGGCACATTTTAATCCTACATACACTCTGCACTTTCATGCCAGAAATCAACTTTGAAATCGATCAAATAAATTAACCAGAGTAAATTCTACTTTTTCAGAATTTATCGATGCGACGCGGGCAGGACAGCCTGACCCCCAGTAATAATAGCAATTTTCAGCATTTTTGTAGGTGCATACAACACGGGCTGTACTATCAAATTTCAGTGGTGAAATTATTCAAATAACAAAGTAAAAGCGATTCTTCTATGCTTACAAAAAGTGCATACAGGCCCAATCCTCGCCAGTTTACGATCTTCTTTCTCCTTTGACTTTCGCTCGGGAAAACTGTGAAATTTAACGTTAACACTTCATATTTGTGGAGTAAGAAAATGCTATTCCGTCCACGAATATAAGCTCTGTTTTCTCTTGAAACCAAATCTCTTGACAGAAAACCTCCTGACAGAAAATCTGCTGATATCTTTATTTCAGTGACGTGTGTCTTGTAAGATTTTGGCGGTTAGGCTCAATTGAATTGGAATGCTTTTCTTTGGACCGTTGGTTGTTAGGCAACAACGACGGACCTTATGCCTCCGCAATCAAATTTGCTCCAAGAAGCTGCTCGCTGCTGGGTGATCGGCTGCCGCTTCGAATTTGACATTTAAAGCCCGAAATATAAACAAACATTTGACAGATGAGTGCGGAAGCTTAATTTTCTGCATTTTAACGAAGAAACAGAAGTCACGTACGAGGCAGATGAGACAGAGTTGGTTACAGTAGAGCAGAATTGCTGACAACAAGATGTTAAACTCCGCCTGCACCACATAAGAAAGCTGCAAATATGGCAACCCTTTCGACGCAAATATATCCTATTTTGCGACACCTGACAAAAGAAGATGGAAGATGTCCTTTTCCATTTCACCAATTTGGATAAACTGTAACCCAGCGTTGCCACAGTTTTTCGACAGAAAAAAAGAGTAAAATCCCTTTAAAAAAAGAGTGATTAATGCTTAAAAAAAAGAGCAAAAAAGAGCTGAACAAATATTTATTGTACATATTAGTAGGTCGAAAATATAGCCATTTTACAATCAAACTGTTTTCTTGATATTCTTATTTCTATATTTTCAACAGCACAGAAACCACTCAGAACCAAAACCGTAATGATTTTGCATTTTTTTTGCCATACACCCAACATGACTATTAACATACTTCTACAAGTTTTAGTAAACAAACTTAAAAAGCTTTTAAAAATAAAAATATTTTAAATGGGAAAAATTTCAAATCAAATGATTCTACACAAATACACAACAATATAACCCAATTAAACACAATATACTTCAGCATTTTCTTATTCACTATACCACCAACAAAGCGCTTCAATTCATTCCGAATAAGAAAGCGCGCAAAGCATTCTACAAAACTGAAAGTTCAACCGGATAATATATTTGTTGCTAATATGATGGAGGGAACAGCCTCCTAAATCAAGGAGATGAGGAGCTACAGTGTCTTTCAGACGCTTCAAAACACCGCTTCTGCTACCACGCATAACATGAGGACTATCTGTCATTACAAACAAAACATTGTTCCAGGATATTTGATCTTTGGCAAGGGTCTCTATTTATAGAACGCTAATCACCAACGATGATCCCTTATCAAGGGTAAGTGTCTTGTAGAATCGCACACAAACTTTTCCTTGGGACTTATCAAAGTATCGTACCAGAAGATTTAGGTATTTGCAACCGAATTTCTTATTGCTTTCATCTATAAGCAATGAGAATTTATTTTCTCTCAATACAGCGACAAGATTTTCGTTTAGACTGCGATAAAGTCCGTCGTTTATCAAGTAGCTGGCTTTTGTACGCTTGGATTGAAAACTCTGAACGACTTTGCTATCGGGAACAGCAGCTTTCAGAAGAGGGTCCAAATGGTCTGCGAACAATAGGGCAATGTCGTGTTCGGCATAGGCAGCACTAAACCCCTATCTCTGCTATAAGGGTATCGACCCTTTCGGATTTTGGCGTGAAGAACTTTGTAACCTTGGGTATATTTCCGGTAACTGTTCGGTTAGTTTTATGCAATTCCGATTTTGCGTGCTGTAGCAGAGCTTTTTTTCCATTATTCGACACTTTACGTCCCTTTTGCAATATCTGCAAAACCCGCAGAACTTATCAGTTGATTTACTGCACCAGATCCGAAGGGAATCCCCATTGTGATCTACAGTATCCAGCCAGTCGTCTTTGAATTTTTTTTTGAATGCTTGCTCATGATGATTACAATTTCTCTTTATTCTAAAAACCAAAACAAAAATATTGTTTAGACGAGAATATGATAATAAAGAGCAAAAATCGAGAAATCGATATCTTGCCCACTCCCATATCAACAGCAAATGATGGTATGACATTTGGATGGGGGGTGGAAAATCGGGCGATTAACCAAAATGTATTATTGAAATTAACATTGTCATTAGATCGGTAAGCGAAACAAAATTTAAAACAAAGATAAACTTACCTCTTGAAATTCCAATAAACCTTAATTGTGAATATAAAATAGCCCGTAATGTTGGTAAAATCTTAAGAAATGGGACGATTTAAAAAAAAAAGTGAAAAAAAAACTAAAAAAAGAGTGAAAAAGAGCAAAAAAGAGTAGACCCTTTAAAAAAGAGTAAAAAAGAGTAAAATCAAAAACCTTCGAAAAAAAAGAGTACTCTTTTTAAAAAAGAGTAATGTGGCAACACTGCTGTAACCATACGTTCTCCTCCCCTCATAGCGCATTAAAACTAGAGCAGTGTGCATAGCCCTCATATTCCCCACAGGCCCCAAATCAGTTAAACACGGCCATCAATAGTCAATCAAGAGCTGCGATTTTCTAAGTCCAATTGGTGCATTTTCCTTCGACGAACCTGGCCCATTTACAATACCTATCTGTGTTTGTTCCCATAGAAGCTACACACCCAGTTTCATGAAAATCCCTGCACTTGTTCTTGAGATATCGTGTTAACAAAGTCATTCCGATGCTGAATAATTTCCAGAATTTGGTAAATTTCGAAGTCCCTTTGGTTGATTTTCCTTGGGCCAAAGTAACTCATTTACACTACCGATCCTTGTTAGTGCCAATAGAAGCTACATACCAAGTTTAATTAAAATCCCTACAGTTCCTCTTGACATATCGTGTTAACAAACTCACTCCAATGCTTAATTATTTCCAGGATTTGGTAAATTTCAAAGTCCGTTTTGTTCATCATCCTTGGGCCAACGTAACCCATTTACAATACCAATCCTTTTTCGTCCCACAGAGGTTACACACCAAGTTTCATTAAAATCCTTGCAGTTGTTCTTCAGATATCGCGTTAACAATAGTCAATCAAGAGCTTAAATTTTCCCGCTGTTCCATTTTCCTTGGACGAACCTGGCCCATTTACAATACCGCTCTGTGTTTGTTCTCATAGAAGCTACGTACCAAGTTTCACTAAAATGCTTGCAGCAGTTTTTAAATTATCGCGTTAACAAGCTCTTGATGACAGACCGACGCGCGGTCGATCGCATGTATTCCCCCTGTGGGGAATAAACGACATATCTCTACAGAGGTCAGTTGTTTTATAACTACGGTCGAATGGCATGCTGGGTAGAACAACCCCGGAAGATAAACAAAACATATGACAGCTGGCCGATGACTGTTTTTTCACCTTTTATGCATAATTTTAAGAAATACAAGGCATGAAAAATGTGGCCTTGGGTTTCTGTGCCGACAAAATGCCTCAGAGCATCTCAAGTTGACCCCTACGAGCAATACAATGTAACGCGTTGTAGCTCTGATAAAGAAATATATCAAGTATAAATAATGAAGAGCTGATTTGGAGCTAGCTCTGAGTTAGCTCCAAGAAGCGGTGCGCTAAAAAGTTTCCAGGCACCGCTTAAAAGCCTCTCTATATAACGATAAGCAAGTCAACTGCGCTCGCTTTGAGGCACCCCAGTGGCTACTTTGTGCGAGATTCAACGACCCATAAGTTTTTACCGGCTTTGCTAAAGGCCCTCAAAATACAACGGTAATCATATACAACTTCTGTGTTACGCTTTCTTTAAAAGAAAATAATACGGAAATAACCCCAATCTCCCGCAATAATTGACATTTGTTTGTATACAGGAAACATACTTTATTACGTGAAATAGTAACAATAATTTTTGCAATTATCCATCAAAAAACTTTTAAATTTATATTTCAAAAAGAACGTAAAAATAAAAAGTCAAATATTGTGGGTGTACAAAATATATCTATACGTAATTCTGCATCTATCAACTATTTTATTATATATTTTACAAATAAACTACAATCCCTTTATTTAAATTTTCGGTCCCTTAACTTTGGTCATGTGACATTTAAAGGTCAGAATGTAAACAAACATTTGACAGGTGGGTTCGGAAGCTAACTTTTCTGCACTTTTATGACGGATAAAAGATATACAGCTCACTAGAAACTGTGCCTGTTTTACAAAAAGGGCATATTGGACATGAACTTTCTGCAGATGTTTGAATAATAGGGGCTGGTATGCAGGATTCGTGCCTCAGAACATATGAAATTGACCCCTATTAGTGGAGCAATGGAAGGCTTCGTAGCTCTGACAGAGAGATATACGATGTTATACAAGTCAGAGCTACTCGGAGCTAGCTCTGAGTCATTTACGAGGGAGCGGAGATAGAAATGGTTACAGTAGATCGTAATTGGTGACAACAGAAATGTTCAATTCTGACTAAACCTAATTAGTCAGATGCAAATTTAGCGACCTTTAATACTCAAATATTCGTTATTTTGCGATATTTGACAAAAAAAAATTGTTATCAGCCGACAACAGAAATGTTCAATTCTGACTAAACCTAATTAGTCATATGCAAATTTAGCGACCTTTTATACTCAAATATTCCTTATTTTGCGATATTTGACAAACAAAAATTGTTTTCAGTTTTTCAATTTCACCAATTTGGATCTACTGTAGCCATTCGTTCTCCTCCCCCTTGTAGGATTAGCAAAAGAGGGTGGTATATTGTGCATGAACTTCGTATGTTTTAATATTAGAACTAGTATGCATGACTCGTGCCTCAGAACATATGACGTTGATTGCTATTAGTGAAACAGTTGAAGGCTTCGTAAGTCTGGCGATATATATGCGAAGTAATTTGAGGAATAACCGACTCGAGGCTACTGTCAAGTGGGTGACAATTCCATATTTTTGCAACAGCACAGAAACAGTCTTCAAGTCAACAAGCATCTCATCATTTTGGGATGTTCATAACGATTAACTTTGTTTTTTAACTTTAATCGAAAAGATTGGCGAAAAAAGACCTGAAACGCTGCTTCAAACTGTTCTACCAAGTGACCGGAAGCTTCCATATTTTTCACTGGATTTGCTATTTGCATAACATGCTTGGTAGTGGGAAAGAAGACAGCAAAGAGATAATAAGTTTATTCTAACTTTAAACACTATTTACATAGTTACTGACAATTGTGGAGAAAGTACAGAGCTATAATCATATTCGGAATGTTAACAACACAAAATAATATGGTTTTTTCTTACAAAAAGAAGGGTAAGACTGGAAGTTAAAACTTATGTGAGAGTCTTCACTTGCAAAACAGTTTCATTGTAATAAAATTATAATACAAGAGAAGTTCTTATAAAACTAGAAAATACATTTTCTCATAAAAGTTAACGTGCATTAACTATTGCTTTAATTTAAAATATTTTTTTTACTTTTTCTCAAACATACTTTTTTTCAAACATACAGGCACACTACTACTTCCAGCGATCCTGCGCGAAAGATTATTCCAAACAATGGAACACATGTGGCCTGTCACATTTTCACCATGAAACATAATCATGATGTTAACAGATTTTTAGCTATGAAAGGCCGGAGAGTCTGGGGTGGGCAGACAACAACCTGACTCTTCAGATAAATAAATTTAGATATCACTAAAAGTAGCAAAGAAGATAATTATGAAATTTAATTAAAGAAAATACAGAAATAAAACACAAATTTCTATAAAGTTCAGTCTGTTAGCGAATTATTAGTTCAGCATTAAAACAAACTATTGTAAAAGAAGCAGCCAACAGATTTATATCTTGGCAAAAAGCACATATTTTTCTAATTTTCCTGTATCTCAATTGAGAAGATAAACGGGATGGAAGTGCTGCGCTTTTCTCTAGTCGAAAAGCGCATATTTGTCACTCTTTGTCAGAAGAACAAATCGGAAAGCATTGGTAATTGGGGAGCAAGACACTAAATAAACCCATTATGGACACTTCAAGCGACCGATTTTCGGATTACCAGTATCATCAGGGTGGCAACAATAATCACATGTGTGAGGATGCAAAGCAGAAGGTAGTTTTAAAATAGTTTCTAAGAAACAAATGCCAGATGTATCCTTGTATTTGCAATACACGATAACCAAATAAAACAGCAATCCATCCATTTGTATAAGCTCAACTGGAACTCATCTGTATCTATTTTCAAAAAATTATTTTATGAAGCTGTTATTAAAAAATCAATATTTTTTTTGGTAGGTTTTAAGACACATATAAACATTCCTTAAACAATGACACAAAATTCAAATTTTAAAGCTATTTAAAAATAATTTAATAAAAGCATCTCTCGGAATGTAGCTAAAGTGCTGATTCAATTATGGGAAGCAGGACAAAAACGTCAAAGCAACACTAAAAAAGTTTAAGAACTATCTAACAACAACGCGTTTCATTGTAAACGTTTTGCAGGTTCAGTATTGAAAGTTCAATTGTTTTTCAGGCTTCCAAGACTGACAATGACTCAATATGGTTTGGTTGATAAATTAGACGAGCTAACGTTATTCGAAAGATATTTTTAAAAACTGTGCTCGCTCCATTGTGGTAAAACATCTGGCTTCTGATGAAGTCTATCTGGTTGTTCAACTTATTTAAAAAGTAGTTCTTCTCTTATTGAGTTCTATTTTCACGGGATCCTAAGTAGGTTTACGGAGTAAAAAGGTGATATACACATCAGACCGAACTGCCAAAGAGGTTGGCTGTTGAACAATAACGTGCATGCAACCCGCTGTCTCGTTTTATTCTAAATTTTGAGTTCGAATCTGTTGTTTTCAAAGTTATTGTATTATAGAACCAGGAAAGGTTAACGCTAAATTGGTCCAAGTAGAGGAATTCTTGGAGATTGAATGTCGTAAATGTAAACAAAAACATAAACAAGCACCTGCTTTTTTTTCCAAGTAGAGGTATTTTTTTCCAACTAGCGGTATATCAACATATTTCTCTGCTCAGGTCAATGAAAAATACAATTAAAACAGTCAGTCATTAAAACTATAGGAGAACTTTATTTTCTAAAAGAAGAAAAAGTCGTAGCTTCTCGCTAAATAGCCTTTTTACTTTTTCCAAGTAGAGGTTTTATTTTTCCAACTAGCGGTATTTTGATATATTAAGGGAAAGTAGTGCATGCAGAAATGCAGTTCAAACATTAAGCCGTTAGCAAATCATCCAGTTCATCTATATTTATAATCATTTCGTTCGACTTCTCGGTAAATAGCCATTATTAGTTTTTCCAAGTAGCGGTATATTTTTCCCAACTAGCGGTATATTCATATATTATGACATTGAACTGCAAGGGAAAATGATATTCAAACCTCAAAATAGTTCAAAATAATCAGCTTAAACTTTTGTTATGCAAAAATTGTTTGTTTCTTGTCGATAAATAGCCTTCCAGCTTTTTCCCAAGTAGAGGTATTCTTTTTTCCAACTAGCGGTATATCAACATATTTCTCTGCTCAGGTCAATGAAAAATACAATTAAAACAGTCAGTCATTAAAACTATAGGAGAACTTTATTTTCTAAAAGAAGAAAAAGTCGTAGCTTCTCGCTAAATAGCCTTTTTACTTTTTCCAAGTAGAGGTTTTATTTTTCCAACTAGCGGTATTTTGATATATTAAGGGAAAGTAGTGCATGCAGAAATGCAGTTCAAACATTAAGCCGTTAGCAAATCATCCAGTTCATCTATATTTATAATCATTTCGTTCGACTTCTCGGTAAATAGCCATTATTAGTTTTTCCAAGTAGCGGTATATTTTTCCCAACTAGCGGTATATTCATATATTATGACATTGAACTGCAAGGGAAAATGATATTCAAACCTCAAAATAGTTCAAAATAATCAGCTTAAACGTTTGTTATGCAAAAATTGTTTGTTTCTTGTCGATAAATAGCCTTCCAGCTTTTTCCCAAGTAGAGGTATTCTTTTTTCCAACTAGCGGTATATCAACATATTTCTCTGCTCAGGTCAATGAAAAATACAATTAAAACAGTCAGTCATTAAAACTATAGGAGAATTTTATTTTCTAAAAGAAGAAAAAGTCGTAGCTTCTCGCTAAATAGCCTTTTTACTTTTTCCAAGTAGAGGTTTTATTTTTCCAACTAGCGGTATTTTGATATATTAAGGGAAAGTAGTGCATGCAGAAATGCAGTTCAAACATTAAGCCGTTAGCAAATCATCCAGTTCATCTATATTTATAATCATTTCGTTCGACTTCTCGGTAAATAGCCATTATTAGTTTTTCCAAGTAGCGGTATATTTTTCCCAACTAGCGGTATATTCATATATTATGACATTGAACTGCAAGGGAAAATGATATTCAAACCTCAAAATAGTTCAAAATAATCAGCTTAAACTTTTGTTATGCAAAAATTGTTTGTTTGTTGTCGATAAATAGCCTTCCAGCTTTTTCCCAAGTAGAGGTATTCTTTTTTCCAACTAGCGGTATATCAACATATTTCTCTGCTCAGGTCAATGAAAAATACAATTAAAACAGTCAGTCATTAAAACTATAGGAGAACTTTATTTTCTAAAAGAAGAAAAAGTCGTAGCTTCTCGCTAAATAGCCTTTTTACTTTTTCCAAGTAGAGGTTTTATTTTTCCAACTAGCGGTATTTTGATATATTATGGGGAAGTAGTGCATGCAGAAATGCAGTTCAAACATTAAGCCGTTAGCAAATCATCCAGTTCATCTATATTTATAATCATTTCGTTCGACTTCTCGGTAAATAGCCATTATTAGTTTTTCCAAGTAGCGGTATATTTTTCCAACTAGCGGTATATTCATATATTATGACATTGAACTGCAAGGGAAAATGATATTCAAACCTCAAAATAGTTCAAAATAATCAGCTTAAACGTTTGTGATACAAAAATTGTTTGTTTCTTGTCGATAAATAGCCTTCCAGCTTTTTCCCAAGTAGAGGTATTCTTTTTTCCAACTAGCGGTATATCAACATATTTCTCTGCTCAGGTCAATGAAAAATACAATTAAAACAGTCAGTCATTAAAACTATAGGAGAACTTTATTTTCTAAAAGAAGAAAAAGTCGTAGCTTCTCGCTAAATAGCCTTTTTACTTTTTCCAAGTAGAGGTTTTATTTTTCCAACTAGCGGTATTTTGATATATTAAGGGAAAGTAGTGCATGCAGAAATGCAGTTCAAACATTAAGCCGTTAGCAAATCATCCAGTTCATCTATATTTATAATCATTTCGTTCGACTTCTCGGTAAATAGCCATTATTAGTTTTTCCAAGTAGCGGTATATTTTTCCCAACTAGCGGTATATTCATATATTATGACATTGAACTGCAAGGGAAAATGATATTCAAACCTCAAAATAGTTCAAAATAATCAGCTTAAACTTTTGTTATGCAAAAATTGTTTGTTTGTTGTCGATAAATAGCCTTCCAGCTTTTTCCCAAGTAGAGGTATTCTTTTTTCCAACTAGCGGTATATCAACATATTTCTCTGCTCAGGTCAATGAAAAATACAATTAAAACAGTCAGTCATTAAAACTATAGGAGAACTTTATTTTCTAAAAGAAGAAAAAGTCGTAGCTTCTCGCTAAATAGCCTTTTTACTTTTTCCAAGTAGAGGTTTTATTTTTCCAACTAGCGGTATTTTGATATATTAAGGGAAAGTAGTGCATGCAGAAATGCAGTTCAAACATTAAGCCGTTAGCAAATCATCCAGTTCATCTATATTTATAATCATTTCGTTCGACTTCTCGGTAAATAGCCATTATTAGTTTTTCCAAGTAGCGGTATATTTTTCCCAACTAGCGGTATATTCATATATTATGACATTGAACTGCAAGGGAAAATGATATTCAAACCTCAAAATAGTTCAAAATAATCAGCTTAAACGTTTGTGATACAAAAATTGTTTGTTTCTTGTCGATAAATAGCCTTCCAGCTTTTTCCCAAGTAGAGGTATTCTTTTTTCCAACTAGCGGTATATCAACATATTTCTCTGCTCAGGTCAATGAAAAATACAATTAAAACAGTCAGTCATTAAAACTATAGGAGAACTTTATTTTCTAAAAGAAGAAAAAGTCGTAGCTTCTCGCTAAATAGCCTTTTTACTTTTTCCAAGTAGAGGTTTTATTTTTCCAACTAGCGGTATTTTGATATATTATGGGGAAGTAGTGCATGCAGAAATGCAGTTCAAACATTAAGCCGTTAGCAAATCATCCAGTTCATCTATATTTATAATCATTTCGTTCGACTTCTCGGTAAATAGCCATTATTAGTTTTTCCAAGTAGCGGTATATTTTTCCAACTAGCGGTATATTCATATATTATGACATTGAACTGCAAGGGAAAATGATATTCAAACCTCAAAATAGTTCAAAATAATCAGCTTAAACGTTTGTGATACAAAAATTGTTTGTTTCTTGTCGATAAATAGCCTTCCAGCTTTTTCCCAAGTAGAGGTATTCTTTTTTCCAACTAGCGGTATATCAACATATTTCTCTGCTCAGGTCAATGAAAAATACAATTAAAACAGTCAGTCATTAAAACTATAGGAGAACTTTATTTTCTAAAAGAAGAAAAAGTCGTAGCTTCTCGCTAAATAGCCTTTTTACTTTTTCCAAGTAGAGGTTTTATTTTTCCAACTAGCGGTATTTTGATATATTAAGGGAAAGTAGTGCATGCAGAAATGCAGTTCAAACATTAAGCCGTTAGCAAATCATCCAGTTCATCTATATTTATAATCATTTCGTTCGACTTCTCGGTAAATAGCCATTATTAGTTTTTCCAAGTAGCGGTATATTTTTCCCAACTAGCGGTATATTCATATATTATGACATTGAACTGCAAGGGAAAATGATATTCAAACCTCAAAATAGTTCAAAATAATCAGCTTAAACTTTTGTTATGCAAAAATTGTTTGTTTCTTGTCGATAAATAGCCTTCCAGCTTTTTCCCAAGTAGAGGTATTCTTTTTTCCAACTAGCGGTATATCAACATATTTCTCTGCTCAGGTCAATGAAAAATACAATTAAAACAGTCAGTCATTAAAACTATAGGAGAACTTTATTTTCTAAAAGAAGAAAAAGTCGTAGCTTCTCGCTAAATAGCCTTTTTACTTTTTCCAAGTAGAGGTTTTATTTTTCCAACTAGCGGTATTTTGATATATTAAGGGAAAGTAGTGCATGCAGAAATGCAGTTCAAACATTAAGCCGTTAGCAAATCATCCAGTTCATCTATATTTATAATCATTTCGTTCGACTTCTCGGTAAATAGCCATTATTAGTTTTTCCAAGTAGCGGTATATTTTTCCCAACTAGCGGTATATTCATATATTATGACATTGAACTGCAAGGGAAAATGATATTCAAACCTCAAAATAGTTCAAAATAATCAGCTTAAACGTTTGTGATACAAAAATTGTTTGTTTCTTGTCGATAAATAGCCTTCCAGCTTTTTCCCAAGTAGAGGTATTCTTTTTTCCAACTAGCGGTATATCAACATATTTCTCTGCTCAGGTCAATGAAAAATACAATTAAAACAGTCAGTCATTAAAACTATAGGAGAACTTTATTTTCTAAAAGAAGAAAAAGTCGTAGCTTCTCGCTAAATAGCCTTTTTACTTTTTCCAAGTAGAGGTTTTATTTTTCCAACTAGCGGTATTTTGATATATTAAGGGAAAGTAGTGCATGCAGAAATGCAGTTCAAACATTAAGCCGTTAGCAAATCATCCAGTTCATCTATATTTATAATCATTTCGTTCGACTTCTCGGTAAATAGCCATTATTAGTTTTTCCAAGTAGACGCTTGAATTCCTTGTACCTTTTTAAGCTTAAGAGTAAATGCCTTCGCAATATATTCAAACAAATTTCAAACAAGCTAGTTAATTCCTCCTTAGTGATTGTTGTAGCAAGGATTTACGTCGTTTAGGCCCACTGCGTGCGAGCAAGTGAAGAAAAGGCTCATTAGCTTTAATACGTTTAGACATCTTGGCTGCGAATGGTCAAGTGACTTAGTTCTTGTTCATACACTACTTTATCAACATATACATAATACGTATGTTTGGGTAAAATGCCTGTGCGAATACGTAGTTGATGATCTGTCTTTAGCTTCAAATGAATGAATAAATAGCCATGAGGTTTGCTGGTAACATCTTGATAGGCTTCTGTGAAAAATTGAGATTTTTCAGGATACATTTGCCGCTCTAATGTACTTATTTGTTGACTGTCTCTGGGATTTTTAAACAGAATGATGTAATGTGTAGTCAAACTAATATTTTGCATTTCTCTACCATGATGGAGTAAATTATTACAATAAAAACGATGCTTAGATTTTGTGGACTGCTGCCAACACTAAAGAGACGTGTCATACACTCATCACTATGGCATTTGCTCATTACGTCGTGAGTGATGAGTAAGTTTGTTTTTTTTTCGGGTTGAAGCGCTCTTCAATGTCGTCTGGAATGCCTTGATAAAATTCCACACCTTTCATTCCCTTGTACAAAGGCTGATCTGCTGCATAGAGCCATAAAATGGTTTTTGGAGAGGGTTTAATTAACTTTTGTTCTAGAATTTCCCTGACTAGAGAAGTTTTACTACCGTCTGTAGGACCAGAGACCAAACATGTGAATGGATGCTTCATTTTTGAATGTCTGTTTCTTTCACCCAACTGTTAAACTTCTTTGGCCAACCTATACACTTAACAAATAATTCTTTAACACCTCGTCTTTTTCGTGTTTTTAAAACCTTTTCAACTCTGTAGATAGATTCAATATCTTTTGTCACTTTCTGCAGTTCTTCTTCATAGAAATGTCCACCAATATCTTCGTCCAAAACGTCTTTCACATGATACAAGTGTATTCCTTGCTTCTTACAACGATGTGTGATAATGAAGACTTCTTGCGTCCACTTTATGTAATAATCCCGTTGAAACACGTATTTCATGTGGGAAATGCGAACATGATCACCAAATTTAAATTTGTAGGGTTTTTTTCTTCTTCTTTGGTTTCAATTTCAATTTGGCTACATACATATACTTCCACACCTTAGATTCATTTTTCTTACGAATATCTGCCGGAGCATACTTGTTAGGGAGGGAACCATGAGGTTTATGGTTGCAATTGTACACCAGGTCTGGAAGGATGTCCATATAGCGATAAGTTTGATTACGTAGGAAATATCGATACATCTTAAGTAGTCTTTCCATGTCGACATGTTAACACTAAATGATTACCACTTGTCAACATATCTTACATTTTATACCAGATCAATATATCTTATAAATCAACTATTGACACAATGGTGAGAATAATTGGAGTCCATTGATATCAAATGTGCACTAACCAACTACTAAATTCATCAAATGTTATAGCATCTACACAATATTTCTCAAAATGTTGATTTGCGTTGTCCAACACTTTATCTAAATGAATATAATATTTAGCTTCATTCCAATATGTATATATACATGTGGAATAACAAGTATGTTCTTGACACTCTTAATTTTAACAAGCAGAACATACTAAACATGCAAATTTTTTACAGCTAATAACATTTCTTCACAATATGTTTTTTGCACAATATATTGTCTTAATGTAATGCCTGCCATTATACTGCACTATAGATTAACCATTCTCTCACTTCATCAAACAGTCTTGGATCAAATCGAGCACAGTGATATGATGCTTCCACATCAGACTCCTCAGCTTCCTCAATGCCTGAAAGCACACACTCTTTGATGAAATCCTCATGTAAGTTTGGCAAGTTCAGCGTGGAATGAGCAAGTCCCCAATAGATGTTGAAGTGTTGCAATTGTTGTTGAACCGACCAAAACGTGCTAATCCACCTATCATGTAGTCCACGTACTTCTCCTTGAAACATCTTTCTACATCCATCCTTGCTTCACATTTCCATATGGCGGTTGAAAAAACAAGTATGCACACTATGACTTTCCCATAATATATAAAAATACCGCTAGTTGGAAAAATATACCTCTACTTGGAAACCTAAAGAGGCTATTTAACGAGAAGCTACGACGTTTTCTTCTTTTAGAAAATAAAGTTCTTCTGTAGTTTTAATGATTGACTGTTTTAATTGTATTTTTCATTGACCTGAGCAGAGAAATATGCTAATATACCACTACTTGGAAAAAAGAATACCTCGACTTGGGAAAAGCTGGAAGGCTATTTATCGACAAGAAACAAACAATTTTTCTATCACAAACGTTTAAGCTGATTATTTTGAACTATTTTGAGGTTTGAATATCATTTTCCCTTGCAGTTCAATGTCGTAATATATGAATATACCGCTAGTTGGGAAAAATATACCGCCACTTGGAAAAACTAATAATGGCTATTTACCGAGAAGTCGAACGAAATGATTATAAATATAGATGAACTGGATGAATTGTTAACGGCTTAATGTTTGAACTGCATTTCTGCATGCACTTCTTTCCCATAATATATCAAAATGCCGCTAGTTGGAAAGATAAAACCTCTACTTGGAAAAAGTAAAAAGGCTATTTAGCGAGAAGCTACGACTTTTTCTTCTTTTATAAAATAAAGTTCTCCTATAGTTTTAATGACTGACTGTTTTATTTGTATTTTTCATTGACCTGAGCAGAGAAATATGTTGATATACCGCTAGTTGGAAAAAAGAATACCTCTACTTGGGAAAAGCTGGAAGGCTATTTATCGACAAGAAACAAACAATTTTTGTATCACAGACGTTTAAGCTGATTATTTTGAACTATTTTGGGGCTTGAATATCATTTTCCCTTGCAGTTCAATGTCATAATATATGAATATACCGCTAGTTGGGAAAAATATACCGCTACTTGGAAAAACTAATAATGGCTATTTACCGAGAAGTCGAACGAAATGATTATAAATATAGATGAACTGGATGATTTGCCAACGGCTTAATGTTTAAACTGCATTTCTGAAAGCACTACTTTCCCATGATATATCAAAATACCGCTAGTTAGAAAAATAAAACCTCTACTTGGAAAAAGTAAAAAGGCTATTTAGCGAGAAGCTACGACTTTTTCTTCTTTTATAAAATAAAGTTCTCCTATAGTTTTAATGACTGACTGTTTTAATTGTATTTTTCATTGACCTGAGCAGAGAAATATGTTGATATACCGCTAGTCGGAAAAAAGAATACCTCTACTTGGGAAAAAGCTGGAAGGCTATTTATCGACAAGAAACAAACAATTTTTGCATAACAAACGTTTAAGCTGATTATTTTGAACTATTTTGAGGTTTGAATATCATTTTCCCTTGCAGTTCAATGTCATAATATATGAATATACCGCCAGTGGGTAAAAATATACCGCTACTTGGAAAAACTAATAATGGCTATTTACCGAGAAGTCGAACGAAATGATTATAAATATAGATGAACTGGATGATTTGCTAACGGCTTAATGTTTGAACTGCATTTCTGCATGCACTATTTTCCCATAATATATCAAAATACCGCTAGTTGGAAAAATAAAACCTCTACTTGGAAAAAGTAAAAAGGCTATTTAGCGAGAAGCTACGACTTTTTCTTCTTTTATAAAATTAAGTTCTCCTATAGTTTTAATGACTGACTGTTTTAATTGTATTTTTCATTGACCTGAGCAGAGAAATATCTTGATATACCGCTAGTTGGAAAAAAGAATACCTCGACTTGGGAAAAGCTGGAAGGCTATTTATCGACAAGAAACAAACAATTTTTGCATAACAAAAGTTTAAGCTGATTATTTTGAACTATTTTGGGGTTTGAATATCATTTTCCCTTGCAGTTCAATGTCATA
The DNA here is from genome assembly GCA_949752745.1 of Protula sp. h YS-2021. Lineage (NCBI taxonomy): Eukaryota > Metazoa > Annelida > Polychaeta > Sabellida > Serpulidae > Protula > Protula sp. h YS-2021. The sequence continues at coordinate 51,598,517 of OX457029.1, read as the reverse complement.
ATATATGAATATACCGCTAGTTGGGAAAAATATACCGCTACTTGGAAAAACTAATAATGGCTATTTACCGAGAAGTCGAACGAAATGATTATAAACATAGATGAACTGAATGATTTGCTAACGGCTTAATGTTTGAACTGCATTTATGCATGCACTACTTTCCCATAATATATCAAAATACCGCTAGTTGGAAAAATAAAACCTCTACTTGGAAAAAGTAAAAAGGCTATTTAGCGAGAAGCTACGACTTTTTCTTCTTTTATAAAATTAAGTTCTCCTATAGTTTTAATGACTGACTGTTTTAATTGTATTTTTCATTGACCTGAGCAGAGAAATATCTTGATATACCGCTAGTTGGAAAAAAGAATACCTCTACTTGGGAAAAGCTGGAAGGCTATTTATCGACAAGAAACAAACAATTTTTGCATAACAAAAGTTTAAGCTGATTATTTTGAACTATTTTTGGGTTAGAATATCATTTTCCCTTGCAGTTCAATGTCATAATATATGAATATACCGCTAGTTGGGAAAAATATACCGCTACTTGGAAAAACTAATGATGGCTATTTACCGAGAAGTCGAACGAAATGATTATAAATATAGATGAACTGGATGATTTGCTAACGGCTTAATGTTTGAACTGCATTTCTGCTTGCACTACTTTCCCATAATATATCAAAATACCGCTAGTTGGAAAAATAAAACCTCTACTTGGAAAAAGTAAAAAGGCTATTTAGCGAGAAGCTACGACTTTTTCTTCTTTTAGAAAATAAAGTTCTCCTATAGTTTTAATGACTGACTGTTTAAATTGTATTTTTCATTGACCTGAGCAGAGAAATATGTTGATATACCGCTAGTTGGAAAAAAGAATACCTCTACTTGGGAAAAGCATGAAGGCTATTTATCGACAAGAAACAAACAATTTTTGCATAACAAAAGTTTAAGCTGATTATTTTGAACTATTTTGAGGTTTGAATATCATTTTCCCTTGCAGTTCAATGTCATAATATATGAATATACCGCTAGTTGGGAAAAATATACCGCTACTTGGAAAAACTAATAATGGCTATTTACCGAGAAGTCGAACGAAATGATTATAAATATAGATGAACTGGATGATTTGCTAACGGCTTAATGTTTGAACTGCATTTCTGCATGCACTACTTTCCCATAATGTATCAAAATACCGCTAGTTGGAAAAATAAAACCTCTATTTGGAAAAACTAAAAAGGCTATTTAGCAAGAAGTAACGACTTTTTCTTCTTTTAGAAAATAAGTTACCACTCAAGATATGCTCACACGTGCCAATTTTTTAAACTAACAAATTAGGTAATCATTACGTTCCATGTGCATCCAACAGCAGCAATGACGCTTGTGCACACACAATGTGCTTATAAAGGCTAATGAATCACGTGCTGGGGGGCGGGGGGGGGGTCCCATGTTATGCCCTAGTGGGGCCCATTGTATGTCCTAGGGGGATCCCATGGTATGCCCCAGGGGGGTCTGACGTCATTATCACGGTATGATAGACAGATGGCAGAAGTGCCGCCTAGGGGGAGGGGATTCCCATGGTGTGCCCTAGGGGGTCTGACGTCATTATGACGGTATGATAGACAGATGGTAGAAGTGTTGTCCATGGGAGGGATCGAACCACCAATCTTCCGCCCACGAGTCCCATGCTTTACCAGGTGAGCTGCTCGTGACGTAAGGATAATGTTCTGGAAAACATTCATCATATAGGGTTAGGGTTAGGGTCACATGACCAATGATGATTGACTGGTCACGTGAGTAATGACGTCACAATGATTGACAGTGGCTTGGAACTCTTGTTAGGGTTAGGGTTAGGGTTATGCCTCCTAGGAGGGGTCTGAGCTCATTATGACATCACAGGGTGGCGTGGAACCCTTGTTTCTCGACTACTGCGTATGCACGACCCTTTAGTGGTGCCTCATACCAAAAATAAATGACATCGGATCAAAATTGTAGGAGGAGGTGCATTTCAAAACAAAGTTTACTAAATAAACAACTAACTAACTAACTAACTGACTGACTGAGTGAATGACTGACTAACTAACTAACTAACTAACTAACTAACTAACTAACGAACTAACTAACTAACTAACTAACTAACTAACTAACTAACTAACTTACTTACGGACGCCATCCGTAAACCGATAGAAATATACCAGCTTACGTGTAACGTAAGCTGGGCTAAAAAATGCACCATAATATTGCAACGAGAGCGAACCGCCGTAGAGGTTAGCTGTTGAACAACAACGCACTGTGTATGTAAACAATTAAGAGGTGGCGTTAAAAAAGTCAATAACCATTAACAAAAGTATTCGAATAATTTAGTACATTCAATATATATTAAACGAGTTGTCATATTTTTTCAAATTTAATATATAATTAAAATGAATTACTGGGTATAAAATGCAGGAAACGTTGTATGAGTTATACAGAGAAACGTTAACAAATTACCATAAACAAAATCAGTGGACAGGAACCCATTTCCGTTAAAAACAAACGAAGCACTCTCCAAGAATTCCTCTAGTTGGACCAATTTAGCGTTGACCACCAGGAAAGGAGTAGTATAAAGCTATAAGGGTCAGAATATCCTAACAGGCTTGTTCGGACATCAAATGCACAGCCTTATCGCAAGTATATGCGTAATGACCGAGTATTAAACATGATTTTCTCTGCCAACAGAACCACCTACTCGTGACCCCGAGTCAGCTTAGATCTAGCTCCGAGTAGCTCTGACTTGTATAACATCGTAGATCTCTCTATCAGAGCTGCGAAGCCTTCCATTGCTTCACTAATAGGGGTCAATTTCATATGTTCTGAGGCACGAATCCTGCATACCAGCCCCTATTATTCAACCATCTACATAAAGTTCATGCCCAATATGCCCTTTTTGTTAGTCCTAGATGACTCTTGCTTCCCAGCAAGAGTCATAGTTCCTATAATATAACTTGTCATTGATCTCAATTTTTCAATCTCGGCGCACGACTGGGGCTAATGGCGTTATTTTAGAAAGGGTGCATCACATAAATAACCCAGTTATAAATTATGGCGCACAATTTTTATGGTCAAATAACAATTTTGTAATGAGAAAAATAGATGTTTTCTTCAGATCAGAATATAGAATCTCCCATTATCGCCCACAACAACAATGAATCTGCAGTTGTAAAACCACTCTTTACTCCACTTTGGTAGTTTGGACGAGGTCGAAAATAGTGCGCCAGGATATTTTTCAGTGTGCTTTTTAAGAAAAGGCATGCCACTCCGAACCTCGGTGTCCTGGAACATGCGTCGAAAGATCTAGAGCCGCGAAAATTGAGATCAATGGTGATTTCTATTACAGGAACTGTGACCCTTTCTGACCTAGGAAGACAGAAAGGGTCCATTGGGACTACCTTTTCGTAAAACAGGCACATTTTTTTAGTGAGCTGTATTTATTTTATTTGTCCATAAAAGTGCAGACAAGTTACCTTACACCTGAAATATGTTTGTTTACATTCTGGCCTTTAAATGTCACGTGACCAAAGTCAAGGGACCGAAAATTTAAATAAAGGGGTTATAGTTTATTTGGACAATATGTATTAAATAGTTGATAGATGCAGAATTATATGTCTCCCCCTAAGGGAGACATATATAGCATTTGGTGTGTCGGTCCGTCTGTCCGCAGTGAGTTCTTATGAAATTAATGAGTCGATTTTTCTCAAAACATACATACATATTGGGGTACATGTCTAGATGATGCCCGTGGTATTTTTTTTCGTTTCCTCAAAAGTTCTATTTTTGGCAAATTTTTGAACATAGGGGGGGGGGGGGGGGGGGGTTCGTGCATTTTTTTCACTTTGACAGGTTATATCTCCAAAGCGGTTTGTTGGATTACGCTGAAACGTGGCAAGAACAACACACATATAGTGTAAATGTTTACTGTGAAGTTTTACTTCATTTCCGCTGAAAATGTATTTTTGGCGAATGTTCAAATTTTTGATTTTGAACTTTTTTGGCCTAATTGTTGCGATGTCTCCGAAACAGTTTGTTGGATTAGGCTGAAACGTGGCAAAAAGAACCCATATGTAGTGGAAATGGTTACTGCGATGTTTTTCCACGTGACTGATTGGGGGCGGGGGAGATATATCTGGCCATATTGTTGCGATATCTCCGAAACGGTTTGTTGGATTAGTCTAAAACTTGGCAGGAAGAACTCACAAAACGTGTAAATGTTTACTGCGAAGTTTTTCTTCATTTCCTTGGAAAATGTATTTTTGGCGAATTTTTTCAATTTCTGATTTTAAACTTTTTTGGCCTAATTGTTTGCGATGTCTCCGAAACAGTTTGTTGGATTAGGCTGAAACGTGGCAAAAAGAACCCATATGTAATGGAAATGTTTACTGCGATGTTTCTCCACGTGACTGATTTGGGGCGGGGGAGAGATATCCGTTTTTGTTTTAACAAAAACACTGACCAATCTAGTTACGTATAAATTTCTTTGGTAAACCCACAATATTTGACTTTTTATGTTTACGTTCTTTTTGAAATATCAATTTAAAAGTTTTTTGGTGGATAATTGCAAAAATTATTGTTACTATTTCACGTAATAAAGTATGCTCCCTTAGGGTTGGGTATCGCGGCGCGGTCTGTATCGCGATACGTATCGCGATATTGGCTGTGTATCGCGATGCGTATCGCGATATTTTTAATTCTTTAAAAGTGAAAAAAATGTAGCTGTTTTATGGTTTCATTTCCAGGAATTGTAACACTTACCAATGGCATTGATCAATTATAGATAATGGCGAATAACAAATACAAAAAGTATGTTGGCAATGGCAGTATATATCTAAATTTTAAGAATATCTGTTTGATTGAGTGTCTAAACTTAAATGTCTGATTGGTATATTTTAAACTTGAAACATCAACAGTTCTGTATTTAAAACTGAAACAAAAGCACAGCGTCTACTCTGACATTGAATCGCAAAATGTCACATGTTCCTTTTATCAAGTTATCATTCAATTGTCCAATCAGTTCATATCCAATATAGCAAAAAATCATCCATGTTCTATCACACAAAAATTGGCCGACTTAGTCAGAAATTTACATGAAAAAAAATATCGTGAAAATATATCTGAAACGAAAACCAGCCGAATATGGTGTGTAAAATGATGAACAGCAGCATTGCAGATATCACTCGTCAGCACATCACCAAAAAATATTGAATTAAACATGCAGCGGAAAATATCGAAAAATATCGATATTTCAAAATTCGTATCGCGATACGTATCGTGAGAAAACATATCGCGATATATCGCTGTATCGATAAATATCGCCACCCCTATGCTCCCTGTATACAAACAAAGGTCATTTGTTGCGGGAGATTTGGGGTTATTTCCGTATTATTTTCTTTTAAAGAAAGCGTAACACAGAAGTCGTATATGATTACCGTTGTACTTTGAGGGCCTTTAGCAAATGCCAATAAAAACTTATGGATCGTTGAATCTCGGCACAAAGTAGCCACAGGGGTGCCTCAAAGCGAGCGCAGTTGACTTGCTTATCGTTATATAGCAAGGCTTTGAAGCGGTGCCTGGAAACTTTTTAGTGCACCGCTTCTTGGAGCTAGCTTAGATCCTTACCCCAGCGGACATTTCTATAAGCCACATCACACTTTCGATGTTTCGAATAAAATGCGCAAGAATTTTGAATTTCGAGTGCGAGGGAACCGGGTAAAGAAATGATAGAAAAATATGGAGGAAATATCGCAAAAACAGCTCATACTCGGAATATAAAAGAAATTGAAACTTGAAACCATTTGTTAAAACTTCTAATAAATTGTTAAAATATCATACGGGTGGTTAAAAACCCGATTGCTCTTTGGTGCAAGAGAAATTTGACATTTAGGCGCAATCTCTATCATTTCTTTCATTTTTTACCCGGTTTTTTATTCGAAACGCAGGAATTTTTGCGCATTTTTATTGGGAACGCCCAAAGTGTGATTTGGCTTGTCTTCCTAGGACAGAAAGGATCACAGTTCCTTTAATAGAAATAGCCTTTGACCTTAATTTTCCAGGCTCTGGATCTTTCGGCGCACGTTCTAGGACACTGAGGTTCGAATTAGCAGGGGTGCACATAAGGATTTTTTCATCTTCGCCAATATGGGGAAGGGCGTTCAGCTCACCTTCGCCAATTCGAATTCACCTTCGCCAAACTAAAACTGTAACTTAATTTGTTTATTGCATATAAACTATACATCTTCTTAACTATATTGTCCAGTTCATGTCTTCATAGAGCTACATCGGTAGTTACTCAGTCCTGACAGATTTGTGGCTTTCATCTAAAGCATTTAACTTTTCATCAAGCTTGATTGTGAAAAAATTCACCTTCGCCAAGTTGGCGAATGTGTGTCTGTTCACCTTCGCCAATTGGATTTCACCTTCGCCATGGCGAAATGCGAAGGTCTTATGTGCACCCCTGCAAAAGTACCCTGGCGCATTATTTTCGTCCTCGGCGAAACTCCCAAACTGAAGTAAAGAGTGGTTTCATAATAAGCGGATTCGTACTTAGACTTTTGCCGAAACGTTTTTGCGTTTCGACTGAATTCAGTTGAGATAAGGATATAAAGAAATGATAGAAAGAAAGTGGCAAAAATCAACAAAATTCTATTTTGCCAGAAACGTGTTCACATGTTGGCTATTAAAGGGGCTGAGTAATATGTAAAATCCTTTTTTAAAGATCACAATTTGAAAGTGTGCATGTTGAAACTAGAATTTTGATGTTTTTCCCTTATCATTTCTTTGTAATTTATCTAAATACATTTCAGTAGAAACGACACCCCCATCGGAAAAATCCGAAAGTACGAATTGGCTTATTGCAGATTGATTGATTGTTGTGGGCGATAAGGGGGGTTCGATATCCTGATTTTAAGAAAACATATTTTTCTCAGTTCAAAATTTTTATTTGACCATAAAAATTGTGCGCCATAATTTATAATTGGACCATTTATGTGATGTACCTTTTTAAAATAACGCCATTGGCCCCAGTCGTGCGCCGAGATCGGCAAAATTGAGATGCATGACATTTTCTATTATAGGAACTATGACTTGCTGGGAAGGAAGCAAGAGTTGTCTAGGACTACTTAGATCCGAGTTAGCTCCGGGTCAGCTCTGACTTAAATAACATCGTATATCTCTCTGTCAGAGCTACGAAACCTTACATTGTTCCGCTAATAGGGGTCAACTTCATATGTTCTGAGGTACGAATCCTGCGTGTCAGTCCCTGTCATTCAAAAATCTACTGTGGCATCATGCATAAAATACCCTTTTTTGCAAAACAGGCACAGATTTAATTTGCTGCACATCTTTTATTTCTTTGTTAAAGTGCGGAAAAGTAAGCCTCCCCACTGAGCTGTCAAATGTTTGTTTGGCTTTGAATGTCGTGTGGCCCAAGTCAAGTGACCAAAAATTTAAATAAAGGAATTAATGATTATCTGTAAAATATATGCTCTGATAATTGATAGATGCAGCATTAAGTATAAATTTATTACGTATACCTACAATATTTCACTTTTAATTTCTTCCATGCTTTTTGAAATGTCAATTCAGAACCTGTTGGTGAATAATTTACTGTCAGTTTTTCAGTCATAAAGCATGCTTCCTGGATGTAAACAAATGTCATGCGGGAGATTTGTAGTCATTTCCGTATTCTTTTATTTTAAAGAAAGCGCAACGCAACAATTGTAGATCATTTCCGTTGTACTTTGAGATCCTTAAGCAAATGCCAATAAAGACATGTTGGTCGTTGAATTTCGCACAAACTCGTTAGAGCGGTGACTCAAATCGAGCACAGCTGACCTACATATCGTTATATAGCGAGAGTTTGAAGCGGTACGTCGAACTTCAGTAGCAAGCCGCTTCATGGAGCTAAGTGGACCCTTACTATCTTCCCAGGAAGACCGCAAGAGTCATCTAGGACCACTGTTCCTTACACTTACTCCGTGTATCTCGGTATGTAAACCCTGTAGCGTGTCGCTTCTTGGAGCTAAGAAGCACCCTTTTATAGGTGGAGAAATGGATAAGCCAGTTCATGGTTTCGAGTCCGCATACTCAACAAAGGAAACTACCAGGATTTTAGTGTGGAGAAAGTAAAGAAACAAATAAGAAAAATACCCTAAAAGTTTATTTTCTTTACTTGGCGTATCTATAAGCTGTCAAAACTTTATTGGATTGTGGGATAATTATTTATGACATTAATGTGATTATTTTCCAACACAAGAGAGCGTTATAAATATCTATTTCAAAGTGATTTTGATGTATTTCTCCTTTGATTTTTATATTTCTAAACTTCTCTGCTTTATCTGTTTAAAACACAATTGTGTTGCGATAATGGCATAAAGAAATGACAGAAAAAAGTGGCAAAAGTCAGCAAAATTCCATTTGCCAGAAAGCTGTTCACAAGTAGGCTATTCAGCGCTGGAAAAAAATCCGATTTTTTTTTTTAATTTTTGATTTTTTAAAATTTAAATCGGATTTTTTTATTTAAATCAACCCCCTCCCCACAAAAAAAAACAAAAAAAACAAAACAAAAACGACAGTTTATTGAAGACTCATTACACTCTCTTGTTAGACCAGCCGACTATGTCGGGCTGGTCTTATCTTATCAATGGAGGGGTATCCGTCGTCCGTATGTACGTATGTATGTGTGGATGCGGCTTCGTCGGGAAACAAGACGAATTGGTGTGTATCACGTTGCAATGTTAAAGTGAAACGGACCGAATTTCGGTCCGTTTCGCATTTTGGTCGGGTCGTCCGTTTCGCAAATCTGTGTAAGGGGCTCATTTTGCGAAACAGGACGTGCTCTTTCACCTGAGACCACATGCCTATTTCGCAGAAATTTACAGAGACCTTCAAAATTTCTGTGTAAAATAGTTCTCACACCAACATATAGGTGGCTACCTACCATGAACTCTGTGTGAGAAAAGCACGTGGAACGAGAGCCAATCAGAAGACGTACACATCTTTCGATCTGTGTGAAATCTATTTTTATATCACATTTCAACCAATCAGGTGCTAGCACATGTGTCAGGGGAGCGCGACCACGTGTTGGAATGGACCCGGCCCCAGGTGGTTGTCTACTTTTTGGCCTACATTTTAGTAGATTCTGGGGTGGCATATCCGTATAATTGTATTTAAAACAGGAAGAATAATATCGCAAATACGTTTTAAAGTTATTTATTGTTTTGTTTGTAGCCTATAAATCTCAAAAATCAAAGTTAAAGTTGAGGGTAAGCAAGGCAACACCCCTTTTGGTAGTGGACGATAATACCAGAAAGTTTCCACTTCATTTTTTTAAGTACATATTTTTGTTTAACTGAAGCAAAGTGTCACATATTTTATTAAGCAATCGTTAGAGTTTGTTATTCTTCGTAGATTCTTGTTTTTTTTAACCAAGTCATTTGTTTGACATATTATTTTCGGTTTCTTTATGTAAGCCGGTCTGTTTCGCAAGCCTCATGTACGCGTGTTGTGTGTGAATTGCAGTCACTGTAAACTCTCAGTGCAATTTATAACTTTTTGTTGTGCGAACAGGCGTGTTTCGTGTCCGTACATGTCTTATTTACACTCAATCTTTCTGTGGCCAGCGCTGAAATTGACTTAATGTCTCATTACTTGATGCCATTAAACTTGAGTGCTGTGTTCTCCAAATTCTTCCAAGTTCGCCTGCTTTCGCTGTGTAGAGGCAGATTCTTGTGTGATGCCATTTATATTTTTGGGGTGTACAAGCGTGTGTCATGTGCGTACAAGTCTAATATACACTCAGTCTTTCCGTCAATATCACTTGAAGAACTGAGTTTTGTTTCTCACTGCTTGGTGACCGTAATCTTAACTGTGCTGTCTTCTTTTTCAAATTCTTCTTATTTCACTTTGACTGAATATAATACTTCAAAAGTGCATTGTCGCTTTAGCGCAAGTAGAGGGGTGCACCGCCCCCACTCCCACCCCTCCAGTAACAAAAGCAAAATGCAATGGTACAGCCTGTTAGTTGGAAAAAATGTTAAAACCGTTAAACTTAAGATTTTTGTAGGCGAGAACCCCTCCCCTCCCCTCTAATACACAACCACTGCGAAATTGGTAGCTGATAAACGCATTGAAATCGGTTTATTTTGCTCATTGCAGGACGCAGTCCTTCAAAAATATATTGCTCCATTAGTGTAGCTAGTGGGAGACAATGACGTGCAACCCCTCCCCCTCCCTTTATCAAAAAATATCGCATTAACTGAGTTTCATATCTCACTACTTGTTGGCCTTAACTTGAGTGTGCTGTATTCGCAACATTTTCTCAAATTTCGACTTGATTCGCCCAGTAGATGCAGTTATTACTCTGTGCCATTTGTATCTTTCTGTGGGGGGGGGGGGGGGGGGGGTTGCAAACGTGTTTTATGTGTTTCAAGTCAAATTCACCCCAGTCTATCTGTTAATATCGCTTTAACTTAGTTTAACTATCTCACTGTCCTTAATCTTGAGTTGCTTTATTTAAAAAAAAAAAAAAAAGAGAGAGAGAGAGAGAGAGAGAGAGAGAGAGAGAGAGAAATCGATTCGTTTCACGTTGACTTTACGTTTTGGCAGATCAAAACGGCTTTTTTTTTTAGCCAACAATTGTAGTATTTGTACTGTTAAATTGGTGCAACAACGGGGTTGGTTGCATTTGGGGAAAACCCCACCCTTTCCCCAAAAAAGCGAAATGCACTGGTAAAGTCTAGAAGTGAAAAAAAATTTTGACGGCCAGATCCCCCTCACCCTTCCTCCGCCTCTCTTGTACACGCCAACTGCGAAATTGACAGTTGATAAACACACCGAAACGACTATTCGTAGTTGATTTGCTTGCATCTGTCAGCGGGCTAAAGCGAGAGATTCTCACGCACATGTGAAAGGCTGATTGTGTATTATTGTGCGCTGTTTTATTTGTTTGAGCACTACTTTTAAGATTGGCTTGCCTTTTTACTATTTACACGCGAAAAATGTCATATTTATCTTCCATATATGCTTCTCAGATCCCCCCCCCTCTCCATCCAGGCCCCCGTCCTCCTTCGGAATTGCCAATTCAAACACGTATCAGAAGCTCTATTTCGCAGTAGATTTGCTTTGATCTTTGAACGGGCTAAAAGCTCGAGGTTCCCACGCTCATGACAGGCTGACTGTATATTATTGAGCGCTGTTTTAATTGTGTGTGCACTACTTTTATGATTGACTTGCCTTGTTACTGTTTGCGCGCGAAATAATCCGTTATTTTGTCAAGGTTTTTCTGCCATTAAAATGCTTGTTTGGTGATATTTTTTAGTTTGTGTTAGTTTATAAAAAATATTGTAAGGTTTGGAATGAAATTATCTGCGAAACACTACACTGTGTACATGAAGTTGAATGTTTTTTTTTTACTCAGTATGCAAATTAACCTGTCACGAGGTGTATGCGCGCGGCTTTGTTCTTGGTGGCGTCACTTTCAATGCAGAAAGCTTCCAGGTTACATGTGGATAATTTTTGAAAAATTAAAAGTGGATACAAAGTTAATAAGGATACACCTGAAAGGTAAATACACAAATGTTAAAAGCGCGGTGATTTTGTGAATCACGAGAAAATGTTGTTTTAGCGTGTTTGGTGTGTTTTGTGGCACTTTTTTGTGTAAGATACTGCTGTAAAAATACAGGCTTGATTGTGAGGACGGCACATTCTGAGCTAACATATCTTTTTATTTTACGGATTTATGTGTCTAGAAATGTTCGCTCAGAAAATTGTTGCTCAGTTTCGCTTGAAAATGCTGTCGATGTTGTCTTTTCTTGGATTTCTTGGTTTACAATTTTTTGTAAGTGGCCACTGCTGGAAACTAGCTTCTTTTGGTCCGGGTCCTTGGGACCTAGGACTTTGAAAAAGGGTCCAAAGCTATTTAGGGAGGATCCGAACCGTGTTAAGATAACATAGGGCGCAAGAAGACCTGATTTTTTGCGGCTGAGTCGGACTCTGGGTAGCCAAAAAGGAGGGTCTCTGATCCCCGTCAATTTCCAGCCCTGTTAATACGTACACAGACTTTTGCCAATTTTAAACCCCCTACCCTGAACGCAGTCCGGATGCTTTGTCTCCCCCTCCACCTTGAACGCTTAAAAGAATAAGCCAATACGCACTTAGACTTTTTCGGAAAAACTTTTGCGTTTCGGCTGAATTCAGGTGGGATTAGGATGTAATGATAGAAGAAAAAACGGCATGGATGATCTCTTAGAATGTAAAAAAAATAGGTCAATTTCGCGCAGTTATAGCTCATGCTGTCGGGTCATACCTAAGATTGAGATTCCTTCTTGCTACTCCGTGAGGGACTCCACGGTTAGAGAGATTTTGAATGCCCCATATCAGAATAATGTGGCAGGGGGCCCCGATATGGCCATAGCAGTAAAAAAAAAAAAGAAAGAAAAAGAAAATCACAATGCTACACCAAATGTATCCGGTCACTTGTCGGTTAGTTTCGCTAAGATTTATGGATTGTGTTGTCGTTATTTCAAATTCCCAATATATTCAGCTAATGATCATTCTCTTATTGCTTTCACAGATGCCGCGGAAAAAAGGGTGGATTAAAAAGACCAAGGTCCAAGAACAGTTCGTTGATCTGCAGCGCTACAGAACAGGTGACGTTGTGCTTCACATCTATAGAAGGAAGTGGTGGCCTGCACATGTGGAAGGCCGGGACCCTGACGGAAGTATAGAAGTCTCGTTTTGCGGTTTTGACTTTGCGTAAGTTCTTAAACTTTTTTTCTATTGCTTTCCTTTCCAGGTCGTGGACGTCCTGTACAACCAGTTTGATTTAGATTCCCTTTTGTTTTTGCGTGTTCTTGTGGAATGATGACGTCCTATTCGCAGAAATTATACTTTTGTAGAGTTGAAAGACCAGTGTATCGTAACATTTTTTTTTTTGCTCCTGTAATAACTGAAAAAAAAACTTGACAAGGACAGAAGTGACGTCCTTACAGCAGCTGAGAGTGATCCATGATTTCAAAACATTCTTTCATTTTTAGTCCGGAGAAAGTTTCCGATCCCAGGAAGCTCAAACCGTTTCCTATGGCTGTGGGAATTGGTAATATGTTATTAAGAAATGACAGATTTTTTCCTTCCCTGTGATTGGGTTAAATGTCGGTTTGCAAATCTCCGTTTTGCATGATAGTGCTTCATAAGTTTGCAGGTTCGATTATCTAGCCGGAAGCATCAGACTCAAAAGGACTTGTATTTTTCAGTATCTTAGATGAAATGCTGAATCCCTGTATTGCCAGTTGCACGTTCTCATTGCTAAACGAACTGTATATGCGAGATTATACTTGTTCGATTTTTTTCCTTCCCGGTGATTGGGTTAAATGTCTGTTTTGTCGTTTTATGGTTTGCAAATCCCCGTTTCCGTTGAGTTTTGCATGCTAATGCTTCATTAGTTTGCAGGTTCGATTATCTAACTGGAAGCATCAGACCCAAAAGGACTTGTATTTTTCAGTATTTTAGATGAAGTGCCGAATCCCTGTATTGCCAGTTGCACGTTCTCATTGCTAAACGGACTGTATATGCGAGATTGTACTTATTCGTATAACACCTATTTTTAAATTTTCTCTTCGGTATCTGTTCTCTCTGTAACTTGCGTGGAACACAAACTTAAATTACCATTGTGTCCGTGTCATTTTTGTGCTCACGCCTTGGAATGATAAAAAAGTATCGTTTTCCTTTACACACAGTGTGTTTTCGCATGGTTTTTGGGAATGATTTATGTGCGTCTAAACTTGTATGGAATGAAATGTGGAATGATTAAGTATTCCGTCATTTTTTTCTGCAGAAGAGGTGTGTAAAAACCCCGGGAAGGGATATATCAAGGCCTGGGCAGAAGCCGCAAAGAGGTTATGCCGCAGGGATCAGAGCCACTTGACCCATTTTGTGGGTGAAATTGTTGGGGGACCGGTTAAAGATAGTGATGACAGTTCGGATGTTAACCAAGCCTGTAGCCAGATTAAGAAAGCAGCGGAAAATATCCCTGCGTCGATTTCAGGTAATAACAGATGGACGAATATACAACATATATTTTGCTTGACGCGTATTTCTCGTTTCATTCGACATCTTTTTTTTTTGTGTGTCTGTGGGTGTGATCCGAAGGGCAGTTTCGTTATTTTCCTGAACCGGAACTTGTAAGACTGGAGCGAAACGGACTGTTGTCAGAATTTTGAACATGCATGTCCTGTGCGGCTAAGCTTTAAATTGTTCAAGGATTAAATAAGGACGTCATAGTTTATGACTCGGCTGTTACATTAGAATGAAACATTGGCATTGGAAGAAATCACAGAGTTCAAATTAATTTTAAAACATGTGTTCATTTCGCTTGCACAGAATTTTCATACAATATCCCCGTTGCAGCGATCGAAAGCCATGAGACAGAAGTTACGGCCACCGTTGGGGAGGGGGTGGCGCAATCCGAAGAACGTAGTTCGGGCAGCGATTGCGTCATTCAAGGCGTTAAAACCATGTCAAAAGAGCTTTGTGAGAGACCAGTGAAAAGGGTAGAGTCGGCTAACACACATTCATCGCAGGGCGAGAAAGACACAAAACTCTCAGCGAATGCGGAATCGGCTGTTGAAGGGGCGTCGTCTGAGAAGTCGCTGGGTAAGTGATGCTTTTGCATTTATAAAGGGTAAGAATTGTTGCTGAGATGTGTCGGAAGGTGTATCGGGATATATGTAGCACTAGTGCAGATTTGGTCAAGCCAACCAGGTGCTGACGTTTCAAAGAATTCAAAACATTTTTCGTGCGTTGTGGTTGTCGGCGAAACGGACTGCTTATCGGTGCCCACTGCTAAGATTGTAAGAGTTTTGTACAGTTCAGCTTTGAATTGAAGATGAAATGTGAAGGTTATTCCTGGGCGCTTCATGGTCTTTTCAAATTTAGTTGCTGTTTTGACTTGATGTGAAGTTGTCAGTGTCTCTGTCGTACGAATTCAGTGATTTAGCGTTTGTAATACCAGTGTTATACTTTTTCAGAAAATGTCCCCGTTGCTGCAATCGGAAGCCGTGACACAGACGTTACGGTCACCGTTGGGGAGGGGGTGGCGCAATCCGAAGAACGTAGTTCGGACAGCGATTGCGTCATTACGGGCGTTGATATCATGTCAAAGGAGCTTTGTGAGAGATCGGTGAAAAGGGAAGAGGGGGCACACACACATTCATCGCAGGGCGAAAAAGACACAGCGAATGCGGAATCGGCTGTTCAAGGGGCGTCTTATGAGAAGTCGCTGGGTAAGTGATGCTTTTGCATTTATAAAGGGTAAGAATTGTTGCTGAGGTGTGTCGGAAGGAGTATCCTGACATATGTAGCAGTAGTGCAGATTTGGTCAAGGGAATCGGGTGCTGGCATTTTAAAGAATTCAAAACTTTTTTCTTGCATTATGGTTGTCGGCGAAAAGGACTGCTTATCACTGCTGTGATTACGGAAGACCTGGGGGGGGGGGCAATTACTGCTGCTATCCTATTTGGATTTTGCATGTGAAATCCTGCTTAGGCATTGCTTAAGCACTGCCTTAGCAGGATGTCACGTGCAAAATTCAAGTAGGGCAACAGCAGTAGTGGCCCTCCAGGTCTTCCGAATGTGATTGAAAGAGTTTTGTGAGTACAGCTTTGAATTGAAGATTGAATGTAAAGGTTATTCCTGGCCGCTACATGGTCTCTTTAAGCGTAGTTGGCATTTTGATTTCACGTGAAGTTGTCAGTCTCTGTCGTGCGAATCCGCAGTGGTTTAGAGTTTGCAAAACAAATGCAATCCAGGGTGTCCAGCTTTGATGTGCTGCTCATTTCGCTTATGTAGTTAGAATGTGATACATTTTCAGAAAATGTTCCCGTAGCAGCAAGGGGAAGGCGTGAGACAGAAGACAGGGACACTTTTGAATGTAGTCCGGGAAGCGATACCGTTATTACGGGCGTTGGTGCCCTTTTACAAAAGTTTGCTAGCAAGTCAAAGAAAGAGGGGGCAGCTACACATTTTAGTAACACAAAACTGGCTGAAGATGCGAAATTGGGTGCTACAGAGTCGTTTGAGGGCAAATTACTTGGTAAGTGTATTTTTTTTTAACTATTGAAGCATAAGATGTTCTGTTGCCCAGCTGTGTTTAAAGTGGTCACCTCGTGTGTTGCTTATTTTTGTTTTTAGGGTTTGCAACTGCAGCCCATTTCGCTGTTCCAAATAATTTTGTGTTTGCGCCCACGAAAAATGCTCGGAAAGAAACTAAAATATGACTTAAATTCAAAATCCTTTTAACTTTTTTAGGAGTGGTGAAACCTGTACCTCAACCAGTCAAGATCTTTGAGGTGTCCCACAAGACGGAAGGTACTTACACGGTCCAACCAGGGAATACCTACCTTGCAAATGCAATGGGTAAGTCGTATTTAGCTTTGTTATCAATTAAAATACAGCGCTTTTCGCCTTGCACTTTAATCAACAAGGTAACTCAGAGTTATTTATTGGCTTTGTTTCTTTCTCATTTTAGATGTGTTATCAAGTAAGTTGAACATAAAAAAAGTGTGCAGTGCATCTGGTTTCGCGTATATCACATAAATGCATTTACCATTTGCTTGTGTAACTCTCATGTCTGTCATTTTGTTTTGTTGTAGAAGCTGCCGGACTTGTTTGCAGGATGGTACAGAGGCCTGGAGGGGTAGATGCGGAGGTATTTGCGGGACAGGAAATTGCGACATGTGTTGTGAGGGATGTGGTAGAAGGACTGAAACCTGAAGGCATAACTTTTTCCCACATTGAACCCAGGTCTTCACTGCAAACAGTAGATACAAGTGCTATTTTGGGTAGGTTTTACGTATTTCATTTTTTTTTTAGCTGTATGCTTTAATACAATATAATACATTTTACGGTATGGTTGTAAACTGATGAGGACGTCAAGCAAGCGAAACCATCCAGGTTAAGTGCAAGTCTAAAACATAGCAATATCGCGTTTCGCATGTTGAGTGTGTTTTATATGGAAAAGATATTTAGAAATGCATTTTGTTTTTATTTCTTTTGTTTCAGCAGATGTCTTGGCCAAAGCAAGTGATGAGGGGGAGGGGCAGGAGCAAACTAGCCATGAACTTTGTCAGCCACAAGCTACAACAGCACAAGAGCAAAACTTTTTTCCAAATTTATCATTTTCTGAGATGTTGCGTGATGACGCCGAACCTGATCCTGAATTTCTAGAGCACTTGACGACCTGTAGTGCACCCGTAACATCTCGGCAGCGGCCTATTCCATCAACAGCTGTAAGGGAGGAGGACCTTATGCAAGAGCAACAGCACCATGTCTTGGAAAGGTTTTGCGCGCTGACAGAAGAAACAAAAGGTGGTAAGTAAAATAGTTTTTATGCGATGTCCATTTCGCTGGTATTGAGCATTTGTGCAGTGGTAAAGTGTAGTGGTCAGAAAAATATTAATACCGTTAAACGAAGACATTATTGCTGGCGAGACCGCCCCCACACCCAAACGGCTTGTTTCACAAAATCGCAGGACGTAATATTGGTGTTAGTAGGGAGCTATTGCTATCGGTCTGTCCGTTCGTCTGTCCGTAAATTTTTTTGTCTGGGCGATATCTCAAAAACTATTTATCGGAGCTTCACGAAACTTTACAGGAAGAAAGTATATATAGTGTAAATGTGCAAACACCCGTCCGCCGCTTCATCCGTTGCACCTTGTATGTTGTTTTTATCCGGGCGGTATTTCAAAAGAGTAACTGGACCACAGTGATGTAGCTGTTATTGGCTGAAGGCTCTGCATCTCCGATGCCTATGTTTATTATTATTCAAAATTCAGTTCGTTTCACTGCAACATGTCGATACACCAGAATGAAGAAAGTGTACTTGGTGTAATTAGGGAGCTATGATGGGTTGCAACCTTCCCTCTCCTCCCCTCACCCCGCCCCTTTCTCAAAGAAAAAAAAATAGATTGAACTCAGTTTCAGCGCTCACCTCTTGGTACCCTTAATCTGGAGTCTGCTGTGGTTTTTTTTCAAAATTCAGTTCGTTTCACTGCAATATGTTGATACACCAGAATCAAAAATGTGTACTTGGTGTAATTAGGGGGCTACGATGGGTTGCAACCTTCCCTCTCCCCCCCCCCTCACCCCGCCCCTTTCTCAAAGAAAAAAAAATAGATTGAACTCAGTTTCAGCGCTCACCTCTTGGTACCCTTAATCTGGAGTCTGCTGTGGTTTTTTTTTTCAAAATTCAGTTCGTTTCACTGCAATATGTTGATACACCAGAATCAAAAATGTGTACTTGGTGTAATTAGGGGGCTACGATGGGTTGCAACCTTCCCTCTCCCCCCCCCTCACCCCGCCCCTTTCTCAAAGAAAAAAAAATAGATTGAACTCAGTTTCAGCGCTCACCTCTTGGTACCCTTAATCTGGAGTCTGCTGTGGTTTTTTTTTTCAAAATTCAGTTCGTTTCACTGCAATATGTTGATACACCGGAATCAAAAATGTGTACTTGGTGTAATTAGGGGGCTACGATGGGTTGCAACTTTCCCTTCCCCCCCCCCCCCCCGCTCACCCCGCCCCTTTCTCAAAGAAAAAAAAATAGATTGAACTCAGTTTCAGCGCTCACCTCTTGGTACCCTTAATCTGGAGTCTGCTGTGGTTTTTTTTTCAAAATTCAGTTCGTTTCACTGCAATATGTTGATACACCAGAATCAAAAATGTGTACTTGGTGTAATTAGGGGGCTATGGTGGGTTGCAACCTTCTCCCCCCCCCCCTCACCCCGCCCCTTTCTCAAAGAAAAAAAAAGATAGATTGAACTCAGTTTCAGCACTCGCCACTTGGTGCCCTAAATCTGGAGTCTGCTGTGGTTTTTTTTTTTTTTAAATTCGGTTCGTTTCACTGCGACATGTTGATACACAACAATGTTTATTTTTTAACCAAAAAGTGCGATATGAGGTTTAGCATTTGCAGTTAATGTTATTAACAAATTGAAGTAACCAGCTCATGATGCAAACATATGAGAGGGGGTTACATTCGCTGTGGTATGGTAGTATTTTGTCCTACTTGTGTAAAAATGACTTGCTTTGCATTTGCCATGATTTCTTTGTCTGAATTTCAGTGCTATTTTAGGTTAATATATTTATTGCAGAGGCGGGAAAAGATTGTGATCCTGAGGTGTTCGAGGTGTCCCTAAGAGAGGTCATTCCGTTAGAACCGAATGTTGAACAACACGTCTCAGATTCATCGGTATTAAGTTCTCCCGTACCAATGGCTCAGATAGAAAACAGTTCTCCCGTATCAGTGGCCCAGATAGAAAAGCCAAAGAGTTTCTCACTGCGAATTCGCCCTAAACAGAAAAGGCTACAGCCCCAGTCCGATGAAAGCTCTTCCGTCGATCGTGACCATGATTCAGACTACGTACCCACTCCAAAAAAGAAAAGGCTCTCAGGAAAAAAACATAAATTTAGTTCAAGTAGCAGTGATGAGGAGTCTGATGAAGCCCCTATCACATCAACTCCACGAAAGGCAGCGAAAGCAACGGTTCGCAGACCAGCAGTGAAAAGTAGCCAGAGATCAGGTGCAAAAGCAATAGTTCGCAGACCAGCAGTGAAAAGTAGCCAGAGATCAGGTGGCAAACACAGTCAATTGAAAGCCTCATCGGCGCCAGAGAAAGACAAAAGAGGGAGACAGAAATATCTTACAAAGTCGGAGTTACAGCCCAAGTCCGTCAGAAGCTCTGGCCACGCTCATGATGGTGATTCAGACTCCGTACCCACTGCGAAAAAGAAAAGGTTACCAGGAAAAAAACATACATTTACTACAAGTAGCAGTGAGTCTAATGAAACCCCTGTCACAACTCCAGGAAAAGCGGCGAAAGCAACGGTTCGCAGATCAGTGAAAAGTAGCGAGATCTCAGGCGACGAACACGGTCAGATGGAGGACCCATCGGTGCCTGTTGGAGAAAAAGACACAACAGAGGGACCGATGTTTAGTTCAAGTACCGACAGATCCGTATCTACGCCCGTCACATCGACCCCAATGAAATCACGTCGCAAGTCAGCGAAACGAACGGTTTCAACACCATCAGCTTTAAGAAGCGAAACCTCGGATACAGAACCAGCTACTGCAATTGAATCTTCAACGGTAGCAACTGCGGATAGTGATTTCGATCTACCAAGACTGGACCCAGCCAGTAAAAAAAAGCATTGTTGTTTCTTCTGTCACAAATTGATTGCACGTGTAGCCGAACATTGCACAGGCGTCCATCGAAACGAAGACGAAATAAAAGTTATAAAAGAAATCAAAGACAAGCGTTTTCGTGCATTGGAATGGGATAGAATTCGAAAATTGGGAGATTATTGGTACAACAAACAGGCCAAAAAGAAAGGGTTGAAAGACTTAATTGTCAAATACCGAAACACCATGAGGAAGAGGGAGAGAGCGACTGAAGAAAAAGAGTACCTGTTGTGTCCATACTGCAAGGCAATGATAACGAAAGAAAACTTCGCACGTCATCAAAGGAGGGAATGTAAGCAAAATGCAGATCGACGGGAAAAAGGAGAGAAAATTGATACGCCCGAAAAAACTACGCGAAAACGACTTGTTCCTGAGGCAAGAGCTAAAATGATGCAAGTGGACACCAAGTCTGAATCTGTTAAAAAGGCTTTGGCACGCATGCACCCGTGTCATACGACGGAGATCATAAAGAACGACAAGTTGCTGCTAGAGCTGATGGAATTTTTATCCGATAAACATGGTCATATGTCGAAGGCGCAAAGTATGATAACACAACCCGTCATAGCTTTGGCAAAGTTACTTAAGCTGTGTCGCGAGAAATATCCCGATGTTTTCGTAAGCAGTGAAGACCTAGTCCACCCTGGCCACTACAGGCTAATGGAGAGCGTTATTAAAATGTCCCAGGACGAAGGACCAGCATCACAAGAAGAATTCAGCCATCCATCGGCGGTTATGAGATTAGGAGGAACTCTAAGAACCCTTGCAACCGAATACGAGATGCATTGCCTACGAAATGGAGACTACTCGAAAAACAAGATTGCCTCTGTGTTCCATTCTGTGCTCGATCGTTATTACACATGTTTGTCCAGACGAGCTAACTTCCTGCTAAAGCGACGAAAATTTAACAAGAGAAAAATTCTGCCAATGTTTCAAGACATTGACAAGTTTTTCCAACACATATCGAACAGAATGAAGGTACTTCATACGAAACCGGCGAAAGAAGACATCTATAGGGAAGTCGTGGTGTATACCCTCGCACAGGTGATAATGTTCAACAGAAAACGCAGTGGTGAGGTCGAAAGGTTGCTATTGAAGGATTTAACTGACGGTCTGAAAATTTCATCAGAGCCAGATCCCGAATATCTAGCGGGAATGCAGGAATTCGAAAAGCAGTTGGCAAGCAAATTGATCAGGATTGAGTTCTTGGGGAAATGCTCTAGACGAATATCGGTGCTGTTAACAAACGATATGCACGAAAACATCAAGCTGCTGCTGAAGCTACGCGAAAAGTACGTCCACAAGAACTCGGTTTATGTCTTTGCACGTCCCGGAAATTATAACACACCGATGGAGGGGCACGTCGCGGTAAAAAAAGTAGCAGTGGAAGCAGGCCTTACCGACTTGAACATTTTTAATTCAACAAACATGCGAAAACACCTTGCAACGATGTCGCAAGTGTTAAACTTGCCGCACGTAGAGCAGGACTTTTTGGCAAATTTCATGGGTCACGACATAAGGGTTCATAGGGATTACTACAGATTACCGGTCGACATTGTCGAAAAGAGTAAAGTGGCACAGGTCCTCATTGCCATAAACAGTGGGAAGCCAAGGGAACCATACCAACAAACGGGCTACGAAGCGTTGCCGGATGTGGAAATTGGCGAGGTGACTGCACAGGGTGGACCAACGGAAAGTAGGTTTATGTTGCACTTTACGTGCAAAATGTACTTCAAAATTTGTAAGAAAATTTGAAAAGTATAGTTAGCTGACTTTGTAACAGGGAGATGTTAAAAAACCCAAAAAATGTTTTAAGATGTGTGTGTTTCAGTACGTTTATTTTCCTACTTTTTTCGACCCCGTTCCCATGTATGTTTTACAGCTGAGAAGATTTGAAGTAACACACAGTTCAGTTTGGCGCGAAAATGACGTGTATATGTAATTGGGAGTTAATTTGATACCCGTCTATGCTGTTCGCAGGTGATGTTGAAGAATCAGACGGAGAGGGAGAAGTGGACGTCATAAGAGAGACGGAGCAACGACTGCTGGGTAAGAAACCTATTAATCGGATTTCGCTTGAATTGTGCGTAAACAGTCAGGAGTAAAGTTGTGTAAGATGATAAAGGGGTGATATTTGTAATGACTATTTCATTAAACGTTTTTTTTTTATTATTTTTTTTTAAACATTGTTCAGAATGTAATTATCATTTACAAGGCTGTACAAAACATGAGACAGTAGTAATAAAATGTGTGACCTTTGAATTTCGCAGGTTTTTGGTACTGCTGCAACTCCGCCAATGTTATTTATAACAAAGTGGCATTTTTTTATGTTTTTACAGGCGATCAAGCAACTCGTCCCCACTTCAGTGAAGTTGAAGTGGCTCTCATGAAGACCATATTCAAGAAAGAATTACACCACAGAGGTAGTCTTCCAACGTTAGATGAAGTGGAGGATCGAGTTCGAGACGAGGAAATGTTACTGGGTCGTTCTGTGAGAGAAATCTTCAATTTCCTGAAAGCGCAGAAGAAAAAAAGTACCAAAGCAAAAAAACAACAAACAGCAGCTCCTTCCGCTCCTGCTCCACCGACCGCTGATGCTTCAGACGATAGTTCAGGTACAAGCATACAAGCAAAAATATTAAAGAAAGATGTACTTCACATTTCGCATGGAGTGAGAGACTAAGAAAATTTTGGTGTAGATGAATATTTAACATTGTTTTTAATTGTATGTTGTTGACCCTTCACTATGTATAATTAATTTCTCTTGCATATAAGCAAAAACATTGCATTTAGACGTGTTCATTTATGTTTTTCTTTCAGACGAGGTGGAATATGAAATTCCTTTGCCTGTCACCTCAGTATCATCACTTATGAAAAAGAAACGGAAGAAATCCGGTCACAGCCGCAGGTCAGAGAGTCCCAAGAAAACTAAAGGTAGGATTTAACAGAAAGCATTCGGTTCACATAAATTTTAGGTGGTACATTTCGCGTGGTTCTGTTAATAGCGTTGCGAAAACTATATTGAATGTAACGTGTGCTTTCGCAAGAATTGACAGTTCATTGCACTTACATTTTATAATCTCGCCTTATCTTTTGCAATGCTCGACACTTAATGTAAACTCACAAATTTATTTTGCTAGATACACATGTTTTACACTTGTGCAAATTATTTTACAGGTTCGAGTAGGCCGTGGACAACAGAGGAAAAAGAGGCGGTGCATAAACATTTCCAAGGCCACATTGACCGATACAAGCCGCCAACGATGAAAGAAATCAAGTCCTGCCTTTCAGAGGAAAGTGATATTTTAGGACACAGGAACAAAGTTCAGTTGCGGGCATACCTTTCAAATTTGTACAAGAGAAATAGAAAGGCGGAAGAAGCTTCAGATCCGTTTAAAAAATAAGAAAATATTTTGGGGACATTTCGCTGTGATATCATGTTTGTGGTATTCTGTTTTGGTTTACACAAGTGCGGGGAGTTTTCTTTTTAACTGTCAGTTCGAAAGTTCTCTGTTCGGAGTGACCAATTTCAAAGTTTATGAACGTTGTGAGATTGGGTAGTACGAGTAAATAATATGTGACAGAGTCTCAAAACTTGCAAATTTTGCTGATGTTTCTGTGAGTAAGAACATTTTGGTGTTCGCACATTTCGCATGGTTGTGTACGTACATTTGGCATGTCAATTCGAAAGCTTTAACTGTGTTAATTGCAGGCAACTTTTCTCACACCAAGTGTGACTTTGATACGTACAAAACCATGCGAAATGTGCGAACACCAAAATGTTCTAATTCACAAACATCGGCAAAATTTATTTTAATTTGTAAGGGAGGGGGGCTGTGCTGTGACGTTCAAGTCTTACCTTGGCACGGGGTTCGTGTGTGGGACTAACTGTGTAACTCGAGTGGGAAGGGAAAAATGTTGAAGACGCAAAGCGCACGGTAGCGGAGTAGAAAGGATAAATATACACTTCCTTCGTTGCTATTCATTGTATAACATGTTTTTTATGCTTATGTTTCTGTCGTTGCATTTTCTGGCGGTGAAACGTGATGTCTTCCATGGTGTTAGTAATGTCAGTGTTTTCATGGTAACACTGGACGTAGTGTTGTAAGTCGGCATCGGGGGCCATCGGTTGTGGCGTTATTACTTAAACTCGTGCGGTTGGTTTAAACAAAGCACTTGCTAGGTAGACAGGAAAAGGTGTATTGACAAACATACTCATTTAATATTGGGGGTGGGTGGGTGGGATTGGTGGTAGGGGATTGTCGATTTATCAAGAGCTTTCAAAAATTACGGGGCAGGTTTTTTCGTTTTCCAGTATTAAGTCAGGACACCTGTCTTTATGAAATCATGCTGTTTGACCCAGCGAGTATTTGTTTTAATTTGTTTTTAGTTTCGCTGTCAGAAAGCGTACTTGTTAGAAATGAAAGTAAGGGAGGGGGGCTGTGCGGTGACGTTCAAGTCTTACCTTGGCACGGGGTTCGTGTGTGGGACTAACTGTGTAACTCGAGTGGGAAGGGAAAAATGTTGAAGACGCAAAGCGCACGGTAGCGAAGTAGAAAGGATAAATATACACTTCCTTCGTTGCTATTCATTGTATAACATGTTTTTTATGCTTATGTTTCTGTCGTTGCATTTTCTGGCGGTGAAACGTGATGTCTTCCATGGTGTTAGTAATGTCAGTGTTTTCATGGTAACATGAAGCTTCAGATCCGTTTAAAAAAAAGACGCTATTTCGGGACCATTTCGCTGTGATGTCATGTTTGTGGTATTCCGTTTTGGTTTACACAAGTGGGGGGAGTTTTTTTTGTATCAGTTTTTCCATGCAGTTCACTGTTCTTATACGAAGTGACCGACTTCATATTTATGAACGTCACGGGTCTGGGTAGTACGGGCAATTTTCATATAACGGGGTCTCAAAACCTGCCAAATTTGCCGAGGTATTAAGAAGTGTTTTGGTTCGTACATTTCGCATGGTTATGTGCGGTCGCGTATCAGGTTTCAGAGTGTTATTTGTATTTGATTTTTCTCGTTTACAGTGACAAACTGTAAATTTATGAAAGTGGCGTTGATGGATAGTACGGATAAGTTTCATGTGACAGGGTCACAAAAGGTGCAAAGTTTGCCGATGTATTTAAAAAAGAAATACTTGCGTCGTAGATTTCGCGTGGTTGCACTGCATTTCGCATGGTTGTAGATGTGTGCGTACATTTCGCTTGTCAGTTCGAAAGCATTAGCTGTGTTATTTGCAGTTCACTGCTCCTATAAGAAGTGGCCGACTTTAAATTTATGAGCGTTGCGAGATGATGTAGTACGAGAAAATGATATGTGGCAGGGTCTCAAAACTTTACAAATTTTGCTGATGTTTCTGTGAGTAAGAACATTTTGGTGTTCGCACATTTCGCATGGTTGTGTACGTACATTTGGCATGTCAATTCGAAAGCTTTAACTGTGTTAATTGCAGGCAACTTTTCTCACACCAAGTGTGACTTTGATACGTACAAAACCATGCGAAATGTGCGAACACCAAAATGTTCTAATTCACAGAAACATCGGCAAAATTTTCGAAGTTTGAGACCCTGTTACATACATGGTTGTGGACGTACATTTCGCATGTGATATTTTAGGACACAGGAACAAAGTTCAGTTGCGGGCATACCTTTCAAAATTTTACAAGAAAAATAAAAAGGCGGATGAAGCTTCAGATCCATTTAAAAAAAAAATAAACTGTTTTGGGGACATTTCGCTGTGATGTCATTTTTGTGGGATTCTGTTTTGGTTTACACAAGTGGGAGGAGTTTTTTTTTTTTGTATCAGTTTTTTTTCCATGCAGTTCACTGTTCTTAATCGAAGTGACCGACTTCTAATTTATGAACGTCACGGGTCTGGGTAGTACGGGCAATTTTCATGTAACGGGGTCTCAAAACCTGCCAAATTTGCCGAGGTATTAAGAAGTGTTTTGGTTCGTACATTTCGCATGGTTATGTGCGTTCGCGTATCAGGTTTCAGTGTGTTATTTGCATTTGATTTTTCTTGTATAAAGTGACAGACTGTAAATTTGTGAAAGTGGCGGTGATGGATAGTACGGATAAGTTTCATGTGACAGGGTCACAAAAGCTGCCAATTTTGCCGATGTATTTAAAAAATAAATACTTGCGTCGTAGATTTCGCGTGGTTGCACTACATTTCGCATGGTTGTAGATGTGTGCGTGCATTTCGCTTGTCAGTTCGAAAGTATTAGCTGTGTTATTTGCATTTCACTGCTCCTATAAGAAGTGGCCGACTTTAAATTTATGAGCGTTGCGAGACGATGTAGTACGAGAAAATGATATGTGGCAGGGTCTCAGAACTTGCACATTTTGCTGATGTTTCTGTGAGTAAGAACATTTTGGTGTTCGCACATTTCGCATAATTGTGTACGTAAATTTCGCTTGTCAATTCGAAAGCTTTAGCTGCATTATTTGCAGTCCATTTTTCTCACACCAAGTGGCCGAATTAAGTACGTACAAAACCATGCGAAATGTGCGAACACCAAAATGTTCTAATTCATAGAAGCATCGGCAAAATTTTTGAAGTTTGAAACCCTGTTACATACATGGTTTTGGACGTACATTTAGCATGTGATATTTTAGGACACAGGGACAAAGTTCAGTTGCGGGCATACCTTTCAAATTTTCACAAGAAAAATAAAAAGGCGGATGAAGCTTCAAATCCGTTAAAAAAATAAACTGTTTTGGGGACATTTCGCGGTGATGTCATGTTCGTGGGATTCTGTTTTGGTTTACACAAGTGTGGGGAATTTTTTTTTTTTTTTGTATCATTTTTTCCATGCAGTTCACTGTTCTTATACGAAGTGACCGACTTTTAATTTATGAACGTCACGGTTCTGGGTAGTACGGGCAATTTTCATGTAACGGGGTCTCAAAACCTGCCAAATTTGCCGAGGTAGTAAGAAGTGTTTTTGTTTCGTACATTTCGCATGGTTATGTGCGTTCGCGTATCAAGTTTCAGTGTGTTATTTGCATTTGATTTTTCTTGTATAAAGTGACAGTCTGTAAATTTATGAAAGTGGCGGTGATGGGTAGTACGGATAAGTTTCATGTGACAGGTGACAAAAGCTGCCAAGTTTGCCTATGTATTTAAAAAAAATAAATACTTGCGTCGTAGATTTCGCGTGGTTGCATTACATTTCGCATGGTTGTGTATGAGCGTACATTTCGTTTGTCAGTTCGAAAGTTCTCTGTTCGGAGTGACCAATTTCAAAGTTTATGAACGTTACGAGATTGGGTAGTACGAGCAAAAGGTATGTGACAGAGCCTCAAAACTTGGAAATTTTGCCGATATTGCCGTGATTAAGAAAATTTCGGTGTTCGCACATTTCGCATGGTTGTGTGCGTACATTTCGCATGTCAGTTTGAAAGTTTTAATTGTGTTATTTGCAGTTCACTTTTCTCATACTAAGTCACCTACTTTAGTACGTACACAACCATGCAAAATGTGCGAACACCAAAATGTGCTTATTTACAGAAACATCGGCAAAATTGTCAAAAGTTTGAGACCGTGTCACATGCATGGTTGTTATACGTTCATTTCGCATGATTGTGTATAAACGTGCATTTCGCTTGTCAGTTTTACCTGTTATTTGCAGTTCACTGTTCTTATACGAAGTGACCGACTTTAAATTTATGAACGTCGCGAGAAGGGCGTACGCGCAAACGTGACATTGTCTCAAAACTTGGAAAATTTGCCGATGTTTCCGTGATTAAAAAATTTTGGTGTTCGCACATTTCGCATGATTTTGTACGTACATTTCGCATGTCAGTTTGAAAGTTTTAATTGTGTTATTTTCAGTTAATTTTTCTCATACGAAGTCACCGACATTAACTTTATGAACGTCACGAGAGGGGTAGTACACCCAAGTTGTGTTGCATGGTCTCTAAACTTGCAAATTTTGTGCATGGTTGTGTACGTACATTTCGCAAGTTAGTTTGAAAGTTTCTGCTGTGTATTTTGTTTTCTTTAGGAAGCTTTTATGTGGTTTATATCTCATTGCCTCACGTTTTTTTCGGCCTATCATTAAATTTTAAGTAGTGTACATAACACTGAGCTTGAAAATCAGATAGAGTTGGTTATTTACACAAGACGGTTATATCAGTGAAGGATTTTGTTGTATTATTTTTCCTGTATTTTGGTTATATTTTAAAAGAGTTTTGGTTTTAAACATTCATCTGTATAAATCTGTATTTTGTTTTTAAACAATTCATCTGTATAATATAAATCTATGTTTTTAAACATTCATCTGTTTTAATATCTTTTGTGCTGCTCTTCAATATTTTGTAAATCTTCAATTAATGTTAAATAGTTTATGTATAGAAATGAAAGAAAATAAATATTACATTGGGATTATGTAATAAATAAAATAAAAGGTGTAAATAAAAGAAAACAAACTCTACGCTTGTTTGGCTTTTATTTAGTGTTTCCCTAATACTCTTTTACAGAAAGCACGTGGCCTTTGTTTATAAACAAAATCGGTTTGTTTACATTTTTTACACAGTCTCGATTCACATCAAACTTATAGTTGCAGATATCAAAAAATGGTGTAAAATATGCAAATTATGTAAACAAAATATTCTGTTTCGCAGGGTTCATGCTTTGTTAAATTTCTCTTAATCTGTTGTCTTTTATATATTTTCGCTTTCGGAATTGAATGTAAAAAAAATCTACCGAGATTTTCATATACAACTTATGTCTGAAAAGTCCCTAATAACGAAGTTAGATTTTTGGCGTACATTTCGCGAGTTGGAGAAGAAATCGCGATTCGTCGTTTGTTTCCCGACATACCTGTATATGTGTGTATGTACGTGTGTAAACTTTTACTTAAAATGCTTCTTCTCCCACAATTTTGATCGGATTCCTCTCAAATTTTACACGAATGTTCTCTAGGTATACCTCTCTTTAAAAATTATTTTTTTTGGCGATCCGCCAAAAATTGGCCAAATGGGGGACATTTGTAATTTTGTGGTTGCCAATTTTCAAAATGCTTCTTCTCCCACAATTTTGATCAGATTTTCTTCAAATTTGGCACCCATATTCCCTAGGTAGACCTCTTTTGAAAAATTACTCGTTTTGGCGATCCGCAAAATTTGGCCAAATAGGGGACATTTTTTTGTTATTTTTTGGTGTCAAATTTTCAAATTGCTTCTTCTCGTAAAATTTTGATCGGATTCCTTTCCAATTTTGGATAGTTGTTCTCTAGCTAGACCTGTCTTGAAAAATTACTCTTTTTTGCGATCCGCCAAAAATTGGCCAAATGGGGGACATTTGTAATTTTGTGGTTTCCAATTTTCAAAATGCTTCTTCTCCCAAAATTTTGATCAGATTTTCACCAAATATTCCCTAGGTAGGCTTCTTTTCAAAAATTACTCATTTTGACGATCTGCCAAAAATTGGCCAAATGGGGGACACTTTTTAATTTTTTGGTGTCAAATTTTCAAATTGCTTCTTCTCGCACAATTTTGATCGGATTCCTTTTCAATTTTTGATAGTTGTTCTCAAAGTAGACCTGTCTTGAAAAATTACTCTTTTTGGCGATCCACCAAAAATTGGCCAAATGGGGGACATTTGTAATTTTGTGGTTGCCAATTTTCAAAATGCTTCTTCTCCCACAATTTTGGTCAGATTTTCTTCAAATTTTGCACCCATATTCCCTAGATAGACCTCTTTTGAAAAATTGCTCATTTTGGCTATCCGCCAAAAATTGGTTAAATGGGGGACATTTTTTAATTTTTAGGTGTCAAATTTTCAAATTGCTTCTTCTCCCACAAATTTGATCGGATTCCTTTCCAATTTTGGATAGTTGTTCTCTAGCTAGACCTGTCGTGAAAAATTACTCTTTTTGGCGATCCGCCAAAAATTGGCCAAATGGGGGACATTTGTAATTTTGTGGTTGCCAATTTTCAAAATGCTTCTTCTCCCACAATTTTGATCAGATTTTCTTCAAATTTGGCACCCATATTCCCCAGGTAGACCTCTTTTGAAAAATTACTCGTTTTGGCGATCCGCCAAAAATTGGCCAAATGGGGGACATTTTTTTGTTATTTTTTGGTGTCAAATTTTCAAATTGCTTCTTCTCGTAAAATTTTGATCGGATTCGTTTCCTATTTTGGATAGTTGTTCTCTAGCTAGACCTGTCGTGAAAAATTACTCTTTTTGGCGATCCGCCAAAAATTGGCCACATGGGGGACATTTGTAATTTTGTGGTTGCCAATTTTCAAAATGCTTCTTATCCCACAATTTTGATCAGATTTTCTTCAAATTTTGCACGAATATTCCTAAGGTAGGCCTCTTTTCAAAAATTACTAAATTTGACGATCCGCCAAAAATTGGCCAAATGGGGGACATTTTTTAATTTTTTGGTGTCAAATTTTCAAATTGCTTCTTCTCGCACAATTTTAATCGGATTCCTTTGCAATTTTGGATAGTTGTTCTCAAGGTAGACCTGTTTTGAAGAATTACTCTTTTTGGCGATCCGCCAAAAATTGGCCAAATGGGGGACATTTGTAATTTTGTGGTTGCCAATTTTCAAAATGCTTCTTCTCCCACAATTTTGGTCAGATTTTCTTCAAATTTTGCACCCATATTCCCTAGATAGACCTCTTTTGAAAAATTGCTCATTTTGGCTATCCGCCAAAAATTGGTTAAATGGGGGACATTTTTTAATTTTTAGGTGTCAAATTTTCAAATTGCTTCTTCTCCCACAATTTTGATCGGATTCCTTTCCAATTTTGGATAGTTGTTCTCTAGCTAGACCTGTCGTGAAAAATTACTCTTTTTGGCGATCCGCCAAAAATTGGCCAAATGGGGGACATTTGTAATTTTGTGGTTGCCAATTTTCAAAATGCTTCTTATCCCACAATTTTGATCAGATTTTCTTCAAATTTTGCACGAATATTCCTAAGGTAGGCCTCTTTTCAAAAATTACTAAATTTGACGATCCGCCAAAAATTGGCCAAATGGGGGACATTTTTTAATTTTTTGGTGTCAAATTTTCAAATTGCTTCTTCTCGCACAATTTTGATCGGATTCCTTTGCAATTTTGGATAGTTGTTCTCAAGGTAGACCTGTTTTGAAGAATTACTCTTTTTGGCGATCCGCCAAAAATTGGCCAAATGGGGGACATTTGTAATTTTGTGGTTGCCAATTTTCAAAATGCTTCTTCTCCCACAATTTTGATCAGATTTTCACCAAATTTTGCACGAATATTCCCTAGGTAGACCTCTTTTGAAAAATTACTATTTTGGCGATCCGCCAAAAATTGGCCAAATGGGGGACATTTTTTAATTTTTTGGTGTCAAATTTTCAAATCGCTTTTTCTCCCACAATTTTGATCCTATTTTTTTTCTAATTTTAGATGGTTGTTCTCAAGGTAGACCTCTCTTGAAAAGTTACTTTTTTGGCGATCCGCCAAAAATTGGCCAAATGGGGGACATTTGTAATTTTGTGGTTGCCAATTTTCAGAATTCTTCTTCTCCTTCAGTTTTGATCGGATTCCTCTCAAATTATACACGAATGTTCTCTAGGTAGGTCTTTCTTTAAAAATTATTTTTTTTGGCGATCCGCCAAAAATTGGCTAAATGGGGGACATTTGAAATTTTTCGTTTGCCAATTTTCAAAATGCTTCTTCTCCCACAATTCTGATCAGATTTTCTTCAAATTTTGCACGAATATTCCCTAGGTAGGGCTCTTTTGAAAAATTACTCATTTTGGCGATCCGCCGAAAATTGGCAAAATGGGGGACATTTTTTGATTTTTTGGTGTAAAAAATTCAAATTGCTTCTTCTCCCACAATTTTGATTTGATTCCTTTCCAATTTTGGATAGTTGGTCTCAAGGTAGACCTCTCTTGAAAAATTACTTTGTTTGGCGATCCGCCAAAAATTGGCCAAATGGGGGACATTTGTAATTTTGTGGTTGCCAATTTTCAAAATGCTTCTTCTCCCACAATTTTGATCAGATTTTCTTCAAATTTTGCACCCATATTCCCCAGGTAGACCTCTTTTAAAAAATTACTCGTTTTGGCGATCCGCCAAAAATTGGCCAAATGGGGGACATTTTTTAATTTTTAGGTGTCAAATTTTCAAATTGCTTCTTCTCGCACAATTTTGATCGGATTCCTTTGCAATTTTGGATAGTTGTTCTCAAGGTAGACCTGTTTTGAAGAATTACTCTTTTTGGCGATCCGCCAAAAATTGGCCAAATGGGGGACATTTGTAATTTTGTGGTTGCCAATTTTCAAAATGCTTCTTCTCCCACAATTTTGATCAGATTTTCACCAAATTTTGCACGAATATTCCCTAGGTAGACCTCTTTTGAAAAATTACTATTTTGGCGATCCGCCAAAAATTGGCCAAATGGGGGACATTTTTTAATTTTTTGGTGTCAAATTTTCAAATCGCTTCTTCTCCCACAATTTTGATCCTATTTTTTTCTAATTTTAGATGGTTGTTCTCAAGGTAGACCTCTCTTGAAAAGTTACTTTTTTGGCGATCCGCCAAAAATTGGCCAAATGGGGGGCATTTGTAATTTTGTGGTTGCCAATTTTCAAAATGCTTCTTCTCCCACAATTTTGATCAGATTTTCACCAAATTTTGCACGAATATTCCCTGGGTAGACC
The DNA here is from genome assembly GCA_949752745.1 of Protula sp. h YS-2021. Taxonomy (NCBI): domain Eukaryota; kingdom Metazoa; phylum Annelida; class Polychaeta; order Sabellida; family Serpulidae; genus Protula; species Protula sp. h YS-2021. Next base: position 51,565,597 of record OX457029.1, on the reverse strand, counting down.
TCTTTTGAAAAATTACTATTTTGGCGATCCGCCAAAAATTGGCCAAATGGGGGATATTTTTTTATTTTTTGGTGTCAAATTTTCAAATCGCTTCTTCTCCCAAAATTTTGATCCTATTTTTTTCTAATTTTAGATGGTTGTTCTCAAAGTAGACCTCTCTTGAAAAGTTACTTTTTTGGCGATCCGCCAAAAATTGGCCAAATGGGGGACATTTGTAATTTTGTGGTTGCCAATTTTCAGAATTCTTCTTCTCCTTCAGTTTTGATCGCATTCCTCTCAAATTATACACGAATGTTCTCTAGGTAGGTCTTTCTTTAAAAATTATTTTTTTTGGCGATCCGCCAAAAATTGGCTAAATGGGGGACATTTGAAATTTTTCGTTTGCCAATTTTCAAAATGCTTCTTCTCCCACAATTGTGATCAGATTTTCTTCAAATTTTGCACGAATATTCCCTAGGTAGGGCTCTTTTGAAAAATTACTCATTTTGGCGATCCGCCGAAAATTGGCAAAATGGGGGACATTTTTTGATTTTTTGGTGTAAAAAATTCAAATTGCTTCTTCTCCCACAATTTTGATTTGATTCCTTTCCAATTTTGGATAGTTGGTCTCAAGGTAGACCTCTCTTGAAAAATTACTTTGTTTGGCGATCCGCCAAAAATTGGCCAAATGGGGGACATTTGTAATTTTGTGGTTGCCAATTTTCAAAATGCTTCTTCTCCCACAATTTTGATCAGATTTTCTTCAAATTTGGCACCCATATTCCCCAGGTAGACCTCTTTTGAAAAATTACTCGTTTTGGCGATCCGCCAAAAATTGGCCAAATGGGGGACATTTTTTTGTTATTTTTTGGTGTCAAATTTTCAAATTGCTTCTTCTCGTAAAATTTTGATCGGATTCCTTTCCAATTTTGGATAGTTGTTCTCTAGGTAGAACTCTCTTGAAAAATTACTCTTTTTGGCGATCCGCCAAAAATTGGCCAAATGGGGGACATTTGTAATTTTGTGGTTTCCAATTTTCAAAATGCTTCTTCTCCCAAAATTTTGATCAGATTTTCACCAAATATTCCCTAGGTAGGCTTCTTTTCAAAAATTACTCATTTTGACGATCTGCCAAAAATTGGACAAATGGGGGACACTTTTTAATTTTTTGGTGTCAAATTTTCAAATTGCTTCTTCTCGCACAATTTTGATCGGATTCCTTTTCAATTTTTGATAGTTGTTCTCAAAGTAGACCTGTCTTGAAAAATTACTCTTTTTGGCGATCCACCAAAAATTGGCCAAATGGGGGACATTTGTAATTTTGTGGTTGCCAATTTTCAAAATGCTTCTTCTCCCACAATTTTGGTCAGATTTTCTTCAAATTTTGCACCCATATTCCCTAGATAGACCTCTTTTGAAAAATTGCTCATTTTGGCTATCCGCCAAAAATTGGTTAAATGGGGGACATTTTTTAATTTTTAGGTGTCAAATTTTCAAATTGCTTCTTCTCCCACAATTTTGATCGGATTCCTTTCCAATTTTGGATAGTTGTTCTCTAGCTAGACCTGTCGTGAAAAATTACTCTTTTTGGCGATCCGCCAAAAATTGGCCAAATGGGGGACATTTGTAATTTTGTGGTTGCCAATTTTCAAAATGCTTCTTATCCCACAATTTTGATCAGATTTTCTTCAAATTTTGCACGAATATTCCTAAGGTAGGCCTCTTTTCAAAAATTACTAAATTTGACGATCCGCCAAAAATTGGCCAAATGGGGGACATTTTTTAATTTTTTGGTGTCAAATTTTCAAATTGCTTCTTCTCGCACAATTTTGATCGGATTCCTTTGCAATTTTGGATAGTTGTTCTCAAGGTAGACCTGTTTTGAAGAATTACTCTTTTTGGCGATCCGCCAAAAATTGGCCAAATGGGGGACATTTGTAATTTTGTGGTTGCCAATTTTCAAAATGCTTCTTCTCCCACAATTTTGATCAGATTTTCACCAAATTTTGCACGAATATTCCCTAGGTAGACCTCTTTTGAAAAATTACTATTTTGGCGATCCGCCAAAAATTGGCCAAATGGGGGACATTTTTTAATTTTTTGGTGTCAAATTTTCAAATCGCTTCTTCTCCCACAATTTTGATCCTATTTTTTTTCTAATTTTAGATGGTTGTTCTCAAGGTAGACCTCTCTTGAAAAGTTACTTTTTTGGCGATCCGCCAAAAATTGGCCAAATGGGGGACATTTGTAATTTTGTGGTTGCCAATTTTCAGAATTCTTCTTCTCCTTCAGTTTTGATCGGATTCCTCTCAAATTATACACGAATGTTCTCTAGGTAGGTCTTTCTTTAAAAATTATTTTTTTTGGCGATCCGCCAAAAATTGGCTAAATGGGGGACATTTGAAATTTTTCGTTTGCCAATTTTCAAAATGCTTCTTCTCCCACAATTGTGATCAGATTTTCTTCAAATTTTGCACGAATATTCCCTAGGTAGGGCTCTTTTGAAAAATTACTCATTTTGGCGATCCGCCGAAAATTGGCAAAATGGGGGACATTTTTTGATTTTTTGGTGTAAAAAATTCAAATTGCTTCTTCTCCCACAATTTTGATCGGATTCCTTTCCAATTTTGGATAGTTGGTCTCAAGGTAGACCTCTCTTGAAAAATTACTTTGTTTGGCGATCCGCAAAAATTGGCCAAATGGGGGACATTTGTAATTTTGTGGTTGCCAATTTTCAAAATGCTTCTTCTCCCACAATTTTGATCAGATTTTCTTCAAATTTGGCACCCATATTCCCCAGGTAGACATCTTTTGAAAAATTACTCGTTTTGGCGATCCGCCAAAAATTGGCCAAATGGGGGACATTTTTTTGTTATTTTTTGGTGTCAAATTTTCAAATTGCTTCTTCTCGTAAAATTTTGATCGGATTCCTTTCCAATTTTGGATAGTTGTTCTCTAGCTAGACCTGTCTTGAAAAATTACTCTTTTTGGCGATCCGCCAAAAATTGGCCAAATGGGGGACATTTGTAATTTTGTGGTTTCCAATTTTCAAAATGCTTCTTCTCCCAAAATTTTGATCAGATTTTCACCAAATATTCCCTAGGTAGGCTTCTTTTCAAAAATTACTCATTTTGACGATCTGCCAAAAATTGGCCAAATGGGGGACACTTTTTAATTTTTTGGTGTCAAATTTTCAAATTGCTTCTTCTCGCACAATTTTGATCGGATTCCTTTTCAATTTTTGATAGTTGTTCTCAAAGTAGACCTGTCTTGAAAAATTACTCTTTTTGGCGATCCACCAAAAATTGGCCAAATGGGGGACATTTGTAATTTTGTGGTTGCCAATTTTCAAAATGCTTCTTCTCCCACAATTTTGGTCAGATTTTCTTCAAATTTTGCACCCATATTCCCTAGATAGACCTCTTTTGAAAAATTGCTCATTTTGGCTATCCGCCAAAAATTGGTTAAATGGGGGACATTTTTTAATTTTTAGGTGTCAAATTTTCAAATTGCTTCTTCTCCCACAATTTTGATCGGATTCCTTTCCAATTTTGGATAGTTGTTCTCTAGCTAGACCTGTCGTGAAAAATTACTCTTTTTGGCGATCCGCCAAAAATTGGCCAAATGGGGGACATTTGTAATTTTGTGGTTGCCAATTTTCAAAATGCTTCTTATCCCACAATTTTGATCAGATTTTCTTCAAATTTTGCACGAATATTCCTAAGGTAGGCCTCTTTTCAAAAATTACTAAATTTGACGATCCGCCAAAAATTGGCCAAATGGGGGACATTTTTTAATTTTTTGGTGTCAAATTTTCAAATTGCTTCTTCTCGCACAATTTTGATCGGATTCCTTTGCAATTTTGGATAGTTGTTCTCAAGGTAGACCTGTTTTGAAGAATTACTCTTTTTGGCGATCCGCCAAAAATTGGCCAAATGGGGGACATTTGTAATTTTGTGGTTGCCAATTTTCAAAATGCTTCTTCTCCCACAATTTTGATCAGATTTTCACCAAATTTTGCACGAATATTCCCTAGGTAGACCTCTTTTGAAAAATTACTATTTTGGCGATCCGCCAAAAATTGGCCAAATGGGGGACATTTTTTAATTTTTTGGTGTCAAATTTTCAAATCGCTTTTTCTCCCACAATTTTGATCCTATTTTTTTTCTAATTTTAGATGGTTGTTCTCAAGGTAGACCTCTCTTGAAAAGTTACTTTTTTGGCGATCCGCCAAAAATTGGCCAAATGGGGGACATTTGTAATTTTGTGGTTGCCAATTTTCAGAATTCTTCTTCTCCTTCAGTTTTGATCGGATTCCTCTCAAATTATACACGAATGTTCTCTAGGTAGGTCTTTCTTTAAAAATTATTTTTTTTGCCGATCCGCCAAAAATTGGCTAAATGGGGGACATTTTTTAATTTTTTGGTGTCAAATTTTCAAATCGCTTCTTCTCCCACAATTTTGATCCTATTTTTTTTCTAATTTTAGATGGTTGTTCTCAAGGTAGACCTCTCTTGAAAAGTTACTTTTTTGGCGATCCGCCAAAAATTGGCCAAATGGGGGACATTTGTAATTTTGTGGTTGCCAATTTTCAGAATTCTTCTTCTCCTTCAGTTTTGATCGGATTCCTCTCAAATTATACACGAATGTTCTCTAGATAGGTCTTTCTTTAAAAATTATTTTTTTTGGCGATCCGCCAAAAATTGGCTAAATGGGGGACATTTGAAATTTTTCGTTTGCCAATTTTCAAAATGCTTCTTCTCCCACAATTGTGATCAGATTTTCTTCAAATTTTGCACGAATATTCCCTAGGTAGGGCTCTTTTGAAAAATTACTCATTTTGGCGATCCGCCGAAAATTGGCAAAATGGGGGACATTTTTTGATTTTTTGGTGTAAAAAATTCAAATTGCTTCTTCTCCCACAATTTTGATCGGATTCCTTTCCAATTTTGGATAGTTGGTCTCAAGGTAGACCTCTCTTGAAAAATTACTTTGTTTGGCGATCCGCCAAAAATTGGCCAAATGGGGGACATTTGTAATTTTGTGGTTGCCAATTTTCAAAATGCTTCTTCTCCCACAATTTTGATCAGATTTTCTTCAAATTTGGCACCCATATTCCCCAGGTAGACCTCTTTTGAAAAATTACTCGTTTTGGCGATCCGCCAAAAATTGGCCAAATGGGGGACATTTTTTTGTTATTTTTTGGTGTCAAATTTTCAAATTGCTTCTTCTCGTAAAATTTTAATCGGATTCCTTTCCAATTTTGGATAGTTGTTCTCTAGCTAGACCTGTCTTGAAAAATTACTCTTTTTGGCGATCCGCCAAAAATTGGCCAAATGGGGGACATTTGTAATTTTGTGGTTTCCAATTTTCAAAATGCTTCTTCTCCCAAAATTTGATCAGATTTTCACCAAATATTCCCTAGGTAGGCTTCTTTTCAAAAATTACTCATTTTGACGATCTGCCAAAAATTGGCCAAATGGGGGACACTTTTTAATTTTTTGGTGTCAAATTTTCAAATTGCTTCTTCTCGCACAATTTTGATCGGATTCCTTTTCAATTTTTGATAGTTGTTGTCAAAGTAGACCTGTCTTGAAAAATTACTCTTTTTGGCGATCCACCAAAAATTGGCCAAATGGGGGACATTTGTAATTTTGTGGTTGCCAATTTTCAAAATGCTTCTTCTCCCACAATTTTGGTCAGATTTTCTTCAAATTTTGCACCCATATTCCCTAGAAAGACCTCTTTTGAAAAATTGCTCATTTTGGCTATCCGCCAAAAATTGGTTAAATGGGGGACATTTTTTAATTTTTAGGTGTCAAATTTTCAAATTGCTTCTTCTCCCACAATTTTGATCGGATTCCTTTCCAATTTTGGATAGTTGTTCTCTAGCTAGACCTGTCGTGAAAAAGTACTCTTTTTGGCGATCCGCCAAAAATTGGCCAAATGGGGGACATTTGTAATTTTGTGGTTGCCAATTTTCAAAATGCTTCTTATCCCACAATTTTGATCAGATTTTCTTCAAATTTTGCACGAATATTCCTAAGGTAGGCCTCTTTTCAAAAATTACTAAATTTGACGATCCGCCAAAAATTGGCCAAATGGGGGACATTTTTTAATTTTTTGGTGTCAAATTTTCAAATTGCTTCTTCTCGCACAATTTTGATCGGATTCCTTTGCAATTTTGGATAGTTGTTCTCAAGGTAGACCTGTTTTGAAGAATTACTCTTTTTGGCGATCCGCCAAAAATTGGCCAAATGGGGGACATTTGTAATTTTGTGGTTGCCAATTTTCAAAATGCTTCTTCTCCCACAATTTTGATCAGATTTTCACCAAATTTTGCACGAATATTCCCTAGGTAGACCTCTTTTGAAAAATTACTATTTTGGCGATCCGCCAAAAATTGGCCAAATGGGGGACATTTGTAATTTTGTGGTTGCCAATTTTCAGAATTCTTCTTCTCCTTCAGTTTTGATCGGATTCCTCTCAAATTATACACGAATGTTCTCTAGGTAGGTCTTTCTTTAAAAGTTATTTTTTTTGGCGATCCGCCAAAAATTGGCTAAATGGGGGACATTTGAAATTTTTCGTTTGCCAATTTTCAAAATGCTTCTTCTCCCACAATTGTGATCAGATTTTCTTCAAATTTTGCACGAATATTCCCTAGGTAGGCCTCTTTTGAAAAATTACTCATTTTGGCGATCCGCCGAAAATTGGCAAAATGGGGGACATTTTTTAATTTTTTGGTGTAAAAAATTCAAATTGCTTCTTCTCCCACAATTTTGATCGGATTCCTTTCCAATTTTGGATAGTTGGTCTCAAGGTAGACCTCTCTTGAAAAATTACTTTGTTTGGCGATCCGCCAAAAATTGGCCAAATGGGGGACATTTGTAATTTTGTGGTTGCCAATTTTCAAAATGCTTCTTCTCCCACAATTTTGATCAGATTTTCTTCAAATTTGGCACCCATATTCCCCAGGTAGACCTCTTTTGAAAAATTACTCGTTTTGGCGATCCGCCAAAAATTGGCCAAATGGGGGACATTTTTTTGTTATTTTTTGGTGTCAAATTTTCAAATTGCTTCTTCTCGTAAAATTTTGATCGGATTCGTTTCCTATTTTGGATAGTTGTTCTCTAGCTAGACCTGTCGTGAAAAATTACTCTTTTTGGCGATCCGCCAAAAATTGGCCACATGGGGGACATTTGTAATTTTGTGGTTGCCAATTTTCAAAATGCTTCTTATCCCACAATTTTGATCAGATTTTCTTCAATTTTTCACGAATACTCCCTAGGTAGGCCTCTTTTGAAAAATTACTCATTTTGGCGTTCCGAAAAAAATTGACCAAATGGGGGACATTTTTTAATTTTTTTTTTTGTGTCTAATTTTCAAATTGCTTCTTCTCCCACAATTTTGAGTATGGCCGCTCACTTTGATTTGGTACGCTGTGATGACAACTACACCGAGCAAGTGAGCGAATATTTTCTCCATTCAGTTACGGCTTTTTTTTCGTAACCGCTGTCTGCCAATTTGATCATGATTTTGTCTGTGATTCTTGGATATATATTCTGTAGGTCACGGCTGGTCACCATGTCCCTGGACATGCTTGTAAGATATTTCTAAACACATTTACAGTTCACAAAATAGGTGAAAACTGTGATAACTTTAATTGTTCAAAGCTTATTTAAGGACCGGTAACAAAACGCAAGTTTTCCGGCTTTCTCAACTCCGAGACTTGTTCGCAGCGATCCGTATGTAAACTTGAAGGTACTGAACTGTCTCTCGAGTCCTGCACTATTTGATATCGCCGAAACTAACTGTGCTGCGATGCATGTTGTTGTCTCAGGTTCTCAATCAATAAGTAAAGAAGCAGTTGATTTGGGGGATTCAATACACCTTGCACGATGCGTAACACATAATACTTTGTTTGCAAGCACATGGGGTAGACACGCTTTTCCAACACCGGAGTAAGTACAGTTTGAGATGCTGCCTGGATTTTCCAAATAAAAGCTGGACGCCCAAATGTCTACTCCCGAGTTATTGCTTGTATAATGGTAATGCTTATAATCATCTGCTAATGTTGGGTATCTTCTCAGACAGCACCGGTATGGACCTTCTCACAGGGTGCTGCTCACTTGATTTAAATCATACCAGCCCTGAGGCTATTAAAGGGGCTGAATGATGCGTGAATAGTTTTAAAAGAATCAAATGTTTTTTTTCTTTTAATTCGAAAGTTGTGGATGTTGAAAGAGAATTAAAATATTGATCTTCCCCTTGTCATTTCTTTATGATTTATTCCAAAACATGTGCAGTCGGCACGGCACCCCAATCGGAAAGGTCTGAAAGTACGAATTGGCTTGTTCACAGTATCCTCTTCGAGATTAACGCAACAAACGGGACTCTCGTTTTTTTTTGTTTTTTTTTTTGGTTTTTATTTTGTTGTTGTTGTTGTTTTTTTTGTTTTTTTTTTTTTTGTTTTTTTTTTTGGGGGGGGGGGTGAATAGAGCAGCAAAGAAACTTAGAAGCATAGAAATCAATGGAAAAATTTAGTACCAAAATGCTGTATTTGGATACAAATAAAAATCCATGGCCAAAAGTGTGCCACAGTTACCCCCCCCCCCCCCTCCCCCCAATCGGCACAGACGGCAATTTTTTGTGTACCCTCCATTTCCATAAGAAAATAAGAAATGCAATATATTTTTGTCTTCCAAACATTTGTGACCGATTTGAAAACTGATCTTTGCCAGAAAGATGCAATCTATAGGTACCCTGGTTATGCCTTGAAAAGTAAGGCTGCTTGATGACGTGTTATTGAAAAACTTACAATTTACTGCTTACAAAGCAATACATTTTTTTTTTCAAATCTGAGATGTTGAATATGCGTACTGCACATTTTCCTTAAAATTGGTCACTTTGTTTTAGAATGGCCGAAGACGACGTTGCTTGTCTTTTAGCGGATGAAGAAGGACAAGAAGTTGAAAGAACTGTGGCAGATGATGACGTTAACATTCTTGCTATTGGTGAATCGCAAGAAGCTGCCCACAGCGTAACAACTGATAACGTAGGCAGGACAGTAGGCCTTGATGGAAGAGATGCAGCACCAACAGATCATAGTGACGCGGAAAATATATTGGCGTCAGAACAAACACAAGCAGCTGCCCCGGTGACGACCACTACCCGTTCTTCAAGCAGATCTCGCAGAAGACACCGCCATCGTCGGAATCATCACAGGAGGAGGCCGCATGTCCCAGGTATACCTCCGCAGTTATTACTCTTTCGGTCGATAGGAAGGGGGTGGATTGGGGATTCTGTGCAAGTTATAACTTTCTCTGATAGAGTTCCGTCGAAGATGCAAATTGTGTTTAAGTGATATACCAAATTGATGACGACCCTATCGGCATCGAATTTTCCACCACCGTCCCGTACAATAATTTATCACCAATAATTTTGGAGTATGTTGTATGCTGAGTAAGAAAAATCTTTAAACAGCTCATCTGTGTTTTAAGTCTGTACTATAGACGAAAACTTTGATATAGGTTCTGTTATACAATGCCTCTGTTGTCTTAAAGTGCTTAGACTGCAGATAACTGTTCATTTGTCAGCGCTTGTTCGCATATTAGCCTATTGGAATTTTCATATGCGTTGGTGTTTTGTCTGAAATATTTGTAAGGGCTGAAGGGAAAGGAAACCAATTTCGTTGCGGCCGTGTGCAGTATGATAGTCATGGTGGCCGTGTGCACAGCCCTCGTCGAACCCCAGTGGTTTATGGTGTACGGCGGAGGCTGCCGAGATGGGGCCGGTAATCCGGTCAGCTACATAGGCATGAACGAATTCCTACGCGCCGGTCACTTCGAAAGCGTAAACAGCGATAAGCATGCCGAACGAAACACGAAGTACATCTACATATATGGAAGTGGCAAGCACCAAGGTAGGTGGAGAGATCCAGTTAGCGTCCCAGATATAGTCAAATAAAATGTCATCAAAGGAATGTCCATTACGGAGTTTTTGTCCTGCTTGTGGTTGGGTTTAAGTTTTCACAATCTTTTTTTTTTTCAGGAGGTGTTTCCTGTTACAAGAACCATTGCTGCAGTTTTTTTAATGTACACTAAATTAACTAAGGCAGAATGGCTTTTTAATTTGATTTGAAAAGAAGTGCTTAAGCTTACACATCTTTAAAAGATTAAGTACAAGCTTTCTATGAAACAATGATATTGCCATATACAACGGAACCTCGACATCGGACCACCTCCCTATTGGGACCACTTTTGAAATGGGGCACACTTCTTCGGTCCCGAATGCGCTCCATAGACTTCAATGGTTAAGAAAACTCCCAATTGGGACCACCTCGGAACGGACCACTTCGGGCCACTTTTTTTCGATCCCGAGCACTCAAAATGCTTGAGATCGGACCCTTGTGGGACAGAGGGGAAATCGCTGTATCTGTGCGGCACATTATTCACAACACTTAGTTTGTTGCCGTCTTGGACATTGTTGCTGGGGATTATAGTAACAAGTGTGTAACCAGAAAGAGGCTTTATTTTGTTATCTATTGTCTAAACAATAGCACCTGACAATATACAAACCCACTGCCTTTCCTCTCAGTACTTCTTGCGCGCTATAATACCTAAAGCCAATGTTACCGCCCCAGCTAATTCTTCGCAACATGGCGCTTAAAACTTTTCCGGAGTTCAATCAAGTTGAAAATATACAAAGAATTTCCAATTGCATATTCCATTACTGTCGCTTGATACGTGCGAGGCGTACAGTGTGGAATGGGAACAAGACATGATAAGGGAACTGATCGGGGACAGCGCTGAATCAGACGCGGATCCTGAGCTCAGTCTATGGCCAACCCACGACATTTTACCCCCAGACGAACTCTGAAATAGGGCACATTTTTCCGGTCCCAAGGGTGGTCCGATTTCAGAGGTACCGCTGCACTAGGCAGACACTATCTTTTCAAAAAAAATATAAAAATAAAAGCAAACATCTGAACAACACAATTTTGCATCAAGATTTTAAAATACTCGTGTGAGACTGAAAAAAAAATTACCCACATGTTTGTTTATGTCGCAATGGAAACAAGAATATGCACACAAAAAAACTATTTATTTTTGCAGCTTTATATGACTGTGTGACACCGAATACCGTGCAGATTATACACTGCGTGCTGGCCTACTGTTTTATCGTTATCGCACTCAGTCTCGTAGCTTTTCTGCTCGATCTGGCCGGACCTTCAAACCGTTTACTCAAAGCTCTGCGGAGAAATGCCGTCTTTAACATCCTAGCAGGTAAATACCGATTGTAGGATAATCATCGCCGATGTTATAAAATCAAAAGAAGTAAGAAAAGCATTGCGCTGATGCTGTCATTTCTCCTGTGGAGCTTGGTTGTGTTCTTGTTACGGTGTTTTCGCCATTCCTTGGGTGACAACTGTACAATACTGTATGGGGTTATGTAATTCATGTTATCTGTGACATTATGAGATTATCCATGTATAAAGCTGGAAGAGTACACCATGTCTGTGTGTGACTGTCTGACAACGAAACAGCACGTATATTTTACCTCAGTTGACAATGAGTTACCGAGGTTCCATGCCCTTCGGCTGATGGTCATCTGTCTCCTATCTTTCTCCACATGTCTATATTAAACAACAAACAGCGGGTGTATTTTAGCACAGCTGGCAATAAGTTACAGAGGATAATGCACATGGGGTAGTGATATGGGTTACCTGTTCTTCCCTCTCCCTGCTTGCCAAGTTTTTAGAAGGATTACAGTGAATCTTAATGTTCAAATATACAGCACTTCGTTTTTTTTTTTTTTTTCATAATGTCTTTTAGTTTGACAATTTGGGGCACCAACAAGTATTTTTACGAATTAAAAACATGTAATCAGACAAAGGTACTTAAATTATCGTGAGATTTGCCATAAGTGTGATAAGAGGGGCTTGGAAAAGGCGGAGCAAACTTGTCTATTTTTTAATCTTTTTATATTTATATCCGGTCATATCTTATACCATGCAATAAAAGACTGTACGAGGTTGATTAGTTTATTATAATTGCAGCAGGTCACAAAGACAAGAATGCACACATTGTTATCACCAGCAGCATGAACAACATGTAGCTTTTTATGGCATAAAAATTTGAAGGAAACGACATTTGGTCCGATTTTGTTTTGGGTTTATCATACTTTCCTTGAAAGCTGTCATTGACGTTTCACAATCGTCCTCAGTGTAAGATACGACGCTTCGTGAACACTTCACAGCCATTCAGTATAATCATAAACAAATGCCCTGAAACTTGAAATTTTTCCCTTGAAATATTTCACACCTGCCCTGACTGGAAATGTATTATCCAAACGGAAGTGTGGAAAATTGGCTTGTTTCCTGTTACTATGTTACAGCTTATTGCGCCTTCCATGACACGTGTGGCTATGCCAGTTCCTGTTGAACATTCGCCTGTCCGCTTATTTCCTTCAGAGCATTTCAGTACATCTCAATGATCTTTTCTTTGATCCCTGCTTTCTACTGACGTCTTGTAAATATCTTTTAGCTAAAAAATCAGATCGCTTCATTTACAGAATAATTGAGTACCACATTATTTTCACTATTTAATCACCAGAAAAACGCAAAAAGCACAGAACTTTATAAACTTGTACCTTACATAAAGAAATACAGCATCCAGCATTCATTTAAACTCGCAAGAAGTGATCATAAAATTTTGTCTTTGCTTTAATTGCACCAGCAGCTTAACTTCAGGTTTTTTCCTGTATTAAATCTGCCCAGCACGTTTAATAAACACAGTCAAGGGTAAAAAAGTACAAGTGCACAAGTTAATCCCTGGCCATGCCCTCACTGGGAGGCTCTTTGGCGGGGACGGTGCGGATCTCCCTCGCATCGCGAATCAAAGCACAACAGGCGCAACAGAAGCCGATGAACGTATCCATGACCATATCGCCGCGAATGCCGCGCTGCTGCCGGATACGCCACGATAGGATCGGTACCGTGTTAAAACCTATGCCGTAGAGGAAGCCGACGGCCAGGCAGCTTTCGCCGAAGTATTCCGCGTTCTTGCCGACCGTGTAGCATGGCACGAAGAAGGTTATGATACACAGGCTGAAGTCGCCGAAGCAGCCAAACAGCTTGTATTGCCATTCGTTCTCCCCTTGGTTGTCCGCCATATCCCTGTCGTCTCTCCAAAGGTAGCAGCTCTTTAAAGAAAAGATGAAATGTCGTTGACACATGCATAATATTTGGCACTGCTGGTGACTTTGGTCTGTATCTAAAAACGAATGTGGTTCACTTTTTATTGCACGATTTTGTTTAAAAGACAATGTACTCGTTTAATATAACGACTTATTTTGTAATTGATTTAAACATATAAAAGGATAAATTGCAAATCACACACATCACTTTCCCCCAGCCTCCGCCCCCCCCCCCCTCTACCCGGAAAAATCTTTTAGATTTCCGTGAATCTGTGAAAACAAAACAAAACCAAACACTTAATTCTCCGTATTCGACGTTCTTTATCCGTAAATACTCATTGTGTTTGATGTACCTTGATACAAACTGTGATTTAACTGGAAATAGTTAATTTTGCCTCCCTACGTTAGCGTTTTCGACTTCGAATGTAAACCAATGCAACTGTCGTTTCCGACTTCGAATGTAAACCAATGCAACTGTCGTTTCCGACTTCGAATGTAAACCAATACAATAGTGTTTATGTGATAGTGTGGATGATAACGCGGAGATGGAGTAGGAAACACCGTCAAGTAGGACACTTAAGAGATAACTATACAGCGTTGGGCAATATCCACTTCATTTCATCAGTGGAATTTTTTTCGCTTTGCTTGCAAGCAGTTGCTTTATTCTTTATTGAGTGGATTTGAAAGCCAAACATATTTTTCCAGCAGACTTTTTTCTGCTGGTTTGTCAACTTTTAATGCATTATTTCAAAGCCTCATGCAACTCCTTCCCGTGCCATCATGCTCCACTCTCACCCCAAACCCCACCCCTCCCCCCCCCCCCAAATAGAAATGTCGTTGTTTCTAACACTGACTGTACATTCATGACCACGTGACAGGCTTGTTGTTTATTTTGCAATCAAGTCACAAGCCCAAGAGGCTAACTTTCTCTGCAGAGAAGTGGTGTGTTATCAGTTTATTTTATGATAGTTTTAGGTACTTCTGTCACATGGCCTACTTTCACCCAGCTGACCAAAAGGCTGTTTACTTTGTATATATGTGTGGTGTTTAGTCACCATACATTTCTTGTAGGAGTTTAGGAATGGCCGTGTTTCCAAGGTGGATTCTCACGGAGACACTAATTTGAACTTAATTGTCAAAATTTTATAAAATTAGCTACCTTCACATTCTTACAAAAGAGTTTTTTCTGACTGCTATTGTATAGTCAGTTTAAATTCTGCGAATATAATACCCAAAGCAAATGCTCAAAATGATTTTATCAGTGATTCAGCCAGCTGCAAAAAAATAAGGCGCGGGGAAAAAAGCCTTGTTTCTGGCTGCCCGGTCGGTTCAGTAAAATCGCAAACAATAAATAAAGAAGTGGCCCGGTCGGGTGTAAAATATTTCAAGTAAAGTTAAATCGCCAGGCAGGACGGGTGTATAGGTTTTGATGCAAAAGAAATATGCGTGGAAGGCAGAAAAGGCACTGAGCTTGAACTTTCAAGGGGGAGTATTTATGATCCACGCTGGCATTTTTATGCAAGAAGAACTGTGAACGCTTTAAAGAACTACTTAAATTTTTCTGTTTGTCATTGAAACATTTTATAAAACCAAGAAGTGTCAAGAATTCTGGCCTGCTGGGTTATATTAAATACCAGTTGGGATGAGAAACAAAATTATTTTTCTTTCACCGAATATAAAAACGACAGCTGGGCGCAGTCCCTTGTTTCATCTGGTTTTATTATAAAGACTGTGAAAGCTTGGAGTTTTTTTTCACAACAAAACTGAACCGGATCTGGGTGTCATTAAAAGGATACCTCTTGCTAGAATTGATTACCTGTTATTTAGTGCTTAAGCTTTCCCGACATGTTCTCAGACGATATGTGGTCCGAGGCAATGGGAAGGCAGACGTCATTTGGTCCAATTTTTTTATGAATGTACTTGTCTGGAAAGGTGTTGGAAAGTATTTAAAAGTTTTCGTGATCGTTTATGTATTACTTTTCTTTTGTTTTCTTACTGGTTTTTGTCAGAATTTAGAAAAAATCAGTTTTTCAGACGTTTCGGCATTTACTTCAGTATAAAATACCATGATTCCTTAACATTTCAAATCATGACCAGTACAAAATACTATGTTCTAAGTCTTCATCTGTACTAAAATACACTTTTCAGATGTTATTTAGAACTTACGGTTTACACCATAATTTTTCAAGAATTTTTTATACTAAGGACGATGATGAAACATCTCGGACCAATCTCTATGCTATGTGAACATCAGTTCTTGTAGATTTAAAAGTGTCACGTGATTATTTGATTTTCAGTGTTGTTCTGCGTGATGGTGAACGGCTTTTGCTACTGGGTGACAGAACACTTGTACTTTCTTCAGGACGCTACCAAAAGCCACGCTTCAAGCAGAATCGAGGTACAGTTCAGCGTCAGTTTCTACCTAATGGCGGCCGCTGGAGCCATATCAGTGCTGGCAGCCGCATGCAATCTCCTCAAGACAAACATCCATCATCTCGAGCCACGGGAGGCTCTCATTGATGATAACAATGAGCTAGATATGGGACAGGACGGTCCGGCGTCTGCCTTTATGGCGCCACCTCCACCACCCCCGTATTCACCCTAACATGAGCGAGATTGAGAAAACCATTTGGTAGTGATAGAACTATTTGAATGCATTTGCTTTTGATATAGATTTTTGTTTAGTGTAGAATGATTAAAAAAATACTCTTATTAAATGTAGTGCTCAATTTATTATTGAACCGTGATGCCGTTCCAGTAGCTTTAATTCCGATGTTAACTATCAATGAAAGCTGTGCAAATAATGTGGGATTGCTTGACACTCTACAGAAGTGGAGAAGGTGGGAGTGAGGGAGGGGGGTGGGGGTGCAGGCAGGGCGGATATTCGGGACATAGAGACTTCCACCGTGAATCTCAAATGGAAGACTATCAATCTGATGTCGGCACTGTTCAGAATTATCAAAGGTGCCGGTTCGTTCGTTTCAAAATCATACCGTGGAAAAAGCTGGAAAGAAAACCATCTGACGAGTGCCGAACCACCCAAAGTTACGAATCGCCATGAGCACCGAACCGCTCCAAGTTACGAATCGCCCTGAGCTAAAAAGATAAATGCTGTGGGTTTCACAGCGACATTCAGGTGATAAGATAACGTGAACACAGAATTATAAATCAACGCATCGCTGACATTCTTCAGTTATAGCATGCTTGGCGTTATTGAAACTCCAGTTGTAAAAAGTCGTCGTTAGGAGTCCAACGATGGAAGCTAATGCTACCGGTAACTGATTGACACATTTTCTACAATGGGCCATCTGTTTGGCATCCACATGTTTGGACGAGTCATGGATTCATATATTTGTATTCCCTGTAACGTGTTACGCCTTTATAAAATAGCAATTTAATGTGTTTACCTCATGTTTTGCTTTATCTTAACATGTCTTTTGTAACAAAGCAGTGTTTTATGCCAAGGGATATGGTGATCATCGAAAAAATTGTCGTGCTCAAATAAAAAAAAGGAACAAAAGAAAAAGGAAATAAAAAGAAAAAATATGCAAAAGCATTTATTTAAAAGTAGCTTCAGAGAGCTTAGGTGGGAACTTTCTGAACTTTTATTTGGTATGTAAGTTTTTATCAGAGACAGAGCCCATGCACGACACGGCGCCATGCGAGCCATTTGCTTACAAGTGTGTTCACACACCCACACGCGCCTAAGCCATACATCTAACGAAGCAAGGGTATGCCGATGTGTGGGGTACCATGTTTCGGTACCTTACAACTGTGCAAAAATACTGTGATATGTAATACGAAGTTGAGTATGGGATTGAGTACATTTCTCTTTACGGCAACTGTTTCCAAACTCGTTGTCCTGATGGAAATCAGCGCATTTACGTATATCTTTCTTTTTAAACGGAGCTTTTCTGTGGGACAGTTGGTATAAATTCATAATGAAACGGGGACTGTAGTTACTTCCCGCTAAGGACTTTGTGGTTGCTCAGTAGATCTGAGTTTATCTCGGTAAAAACACAATCAAGGGTATCATCATGTTTTGGGCTGTATTCTTGCTTAATTAAAGGTATGCTGTTGTGTGTACAATTAAAATTCATATTGGTTGAAAAAAAAGATCTCTAGCTTAAATTTTGTTTTGTTGTAAATTTTCCATTGATATTTGGCAACCTGTCCGCTTAGAATTAATCTTCAAGCTGATACAAATTTCAGAATGGTTGCCGAAAGTCCATCCGATAAGACTGTTATTGTTGCTTAGAAGTTAAGGCGGGTTGGGGGGGGGGGGGTTGGGAGTCGTTGATTAATGATTGTGTGTGTGGTGCTTGTGTACTGGTACTTCATGATTATTCAAGTTTCCTGTTATGATGTGTGATAATTGTAGTCATTGTGCAGAGTAAATTCTTAATCCAACGTGGTATGTTATCCTTGTTTTATATGTGATATATACATCGAATGTATTTTATTAATTTTTGACATTGTTATTGAACAGATTGCCCTGGAAAATTGGAATCCAAACAGGCTAGCACGGTATTGCCTCATTGTTTTAACTGGGATTAGAAACACTTTGAAGTCATTGTGCCCTGTAATGAATAAGCGTTGATGTTTGTTACTTTTCAGTATATCCTTAGTGTGACTAAGGCCAGAACCATGCTTGCTAGTACATTTTGTAATTTTTGTAATAAAAATGAAGGTCTGAGACCATACCGGCATTTAGCATTTATAAATGCCGTTTCGTGTAATATCTCAGAAATCTAAAATGGTTCGAGATTTAATTTTCGGTTTATATGCACACTGTTGAAGAATAATAAAATAAGAAGGATAATTCCCACTTACAAACTTCGTTTCAAACTGGGTATGAGTTTATAGTTTTTTCTAGAAGTTCCTGCCCCTTTTTTCGTTTTTTTTTTCTTCTCTTTTTTCTGTTTGGATGGTTTCCAGAAAACTCCTACAGCATTTGTCAGAGGGAGATGAAATTTGGCACACGTGTAGGGGGTGACGAGTTCCCGGTGAATCCGTAATCATCAGTAGTGGACCATTTGGCTTTCGTAGAGTTTCGGCCCTTTAAACACTAGACCTTCCAAATGGCGGGCCTGCGGAAGTCATGACGTCCCACATTCCGGAACGCGGTGGCACAATCATGATGGTGACCGGTGCGCTTCCTGTCGTCTTAGCCATATCCAGTTTGATGTTCTCTCACAGTGTCTTCACAGATTTTGATAAGTCTTTTCCGGTTGTTACCACCTATGCCGAGCATCTTGCTCATAGTCCACATCGACTTTCCAACAAAACCTCTGCATCCCATCTCTATCGGTGTACACCAAGCTGTCCAAACTTTCCTCTCGCATTCAGTCTTTAATTCTTCATGTTTGGTTCTTTTCCTTTCTTGAGCTGCATCCAGCCTCGCTTCCCATGGTATTGTTGGCTCAATCATGATAACCTGCTTCATGGCGACTGACCATATGACAATATCTGGTCTCAATGAAGTATGAAGTATTTCCGCTGGGAATTAAGGTCAAGATCGAATTGAGGTCAAATTATTTTTTTCCATAAAATGGTTCAAAACTCTAGCGTTTTGAGTCGGCGAACTTTATGTTTGGTTAACTCACAGACAATCATCAGGTCTCCTTGAAAAGTGGCCATAAAAAGTGCACAATTCTCAGTTTGAACATATAAACCTTACTCAGTAGGGGGTAACGTACCATCCCGAACCTCGACCTTGAGCGTCAAAGTCAAAGGTCACGTGACCTCGTGTTCCGTTAACGATACGCCGACTTAGATATAGAGCGATTTGGAACAACGTTGCATAAGAGATACCTCGGTAACCTTGATCTCGGTCACGGTAAAGTCGAAAAACCGGAAGTTGACTGTTATCTAGAAAACGGTTAGGGATGGAGCGATTCTAGGCTCATTTTCGATCCTTTGGGGCAAAACGACGGCAAAGAATTGGTACTGCGTGACGTTGTGCTTCATGGTCATTAATTTAATACAAATATTTTATTTAGTAGTTTCTGCAAGTGGGTTATTCTGCTATCTAGCGGAATTGTCTCCCGACCAAGGGAAGACGTGTAGTGTTTGTACGTTCTGTGTGTGTGGGTGTGTGTCAGTCTGTTGTGAACAAAGTGTTGTATGCAAAATATCTGGAGAACGAAACGCCGGATCGACTTCAGACTTGATCTATTTATCCTTGGTTAGGTCGGACGGTTCTATCAACTTTTCACGTATGTCACGTGGCTAGGGCAGGTGTATGACGTTATTACGTAAAAATGTCTCAGGCGCGGAACATCGGAGACAGTTGAAAGTTGGTAGGATTGTTGGTGGGTAGGTCCGAAAGATTCTGCAAATTTTTTTCGCGATTAGAACGAACGAATGCGGCGTATGACGTCATCACGTAAAATATGTATATATTATAACATCTTGTGTGGAAAATACCTCGAGAAGAGAAATTCCTGTCGACTTCAAATTTGACATGAGTATTCCTAGGTCAGTCGAACAGTTCCATCAACTGTTGACGCATGTCACTTGATTAGGGCAGGTGTATGACGTCATTACGTACAAATTTTTTGTGCGAAATTTCTCAGCCACTGAACGTCGGAGAAAGTTGAAATATGGTTAGATTGTTGCTTCTTATGTCCGAAAGATCCTGTAAACTTTTTCGCAAGTAGAACGAACGAATGTGGCGTATGACGTCATCACGTACAACATGAATATATTTTGAACCAGATCTTGTGTGCAAAATATCTTGATAACGGAAAGTCCTATCGACTTCAGATTTTATATGGGTATTCCTTGGGTCAGTCGGACGGTTCTATCGGCTTTTCACGCATGTCACGTGATTAGAGCAGGAGTATGACGTCATTACGTAAAAATCTTGTGCGCGAAATTTCTCAGGCGCTGAACATCGGAGAAAGTTTGAACTTGACGCGTGTGGTGAAATTAAGAAAAGCGTTATTACGTAAAAAATTATCTGTTGTTAAGTTAAATATCTCAATAGCAGAAAGTCTGACTTGGTATAGTTATTCCTCGGATAAATCGCACGGTTTTGGTTAAACATTATTAAACTCGTATTAAAAAATCAAGAAAGGTGCATAACGTCAACACCGTCACCCCCCCCCCCCCTCCGCCTCCCCATTTTTTTGGTTCCTTTGTTAACTAAGCATAGCTGTTAACTACGCTGAGGATTTCAGCGCTTTCCAGAACATTCCTGAGTGTTCCTGCGTTCTTTATAATGCTTCAAAACAGTAACAGCATTACTTTCTGTCCATTACTATTTGTTATTGTCTGAACTTGAGCTTTTTGTTCGTTTCTCATCTACAGCTGACCCAACATGCCTTGTCAGTCAGGGGTTAGTGTCAGTTGTGATGCATGATGAAGTCGTTATCTACGAGGTCATGGAATGTTATTGTCGTATTTATAGGTCTCAGCAGGTATATTTATTGATTTTTTCGCCGCATGCTTGATTCAGTTGCCAAGGTGTTCCATATATGGGAGCTAGTTTGTATCGGTTAGCATTGTTTGCATTACCTGGAAGTATTTTTTGCTATTAAAGTGGATCATCTGTTATTAAAAGCAGCTCGCCATTGTGGCACCGAAATGCCCCCACCCCATTTTCCCACTGAGGTGCGTCATCTGATGCGCAATTATGAAGAATACCTTTCTAGTGCTTTTTGGTCGATGGGAATGTACGACGACAAGGTAATATATCATGGCTATAACTACACTTAGGGTACAGACTGTTACCGTTACCTTTGATAAAAGGATTAGAGTTACGTTTACAGTCGTACTTACGTTGGATGGCTGGTGGGGTGTGGGGGATGATGGTTAGCAAAAATGATCCAGACTGCCATCAAGACCTGGATAAAAAGATTTAAAGTGAGACCCGTTTGTCGTGACTCCCTTCAGATTCGGTTAAAAAAGCGTACGGTAAACGCTGCCTCTCTTGACCAACTTTCAGACCCGGATAAGAAAGGCCTAAAGTAAAACCTGTTTCAGCGACCACCTTCCAGACTAGGATAAAAAAGACATGCAACAATATCTGTTTTAGTGACAACGATCTGTTTTGTTAATTCTGAATTTTTTTTAGAATGTTTGTAGAAATCATTATTTAATTTCATTAATTAAAATAAGAAAAACTTTTTTATTGGGGGTGAATTATAAGTTTAGTCTGGGAAACATTTGTATTTGTTTACAAAAACAAGAAACTAAGTAGGTATCGATTGGAAGTGTGCGATATAAGACTGTTCTATTATGTTTTTGTGTGCACTGGCCGGTCTAGTTCTGTCTAGTTTTGTCATCAATATTGTGCCCTTCATATTGTCGACCAAATGTTAAGTGGACCGTGTAACATGAAGAACAGATTCATAACCTTGCCTTTTCGCTTTAGTTTCAAGGTCAGAGATCACTTGAGAAGCATTCCAAAATGCTCAAACTCGATCTGTCGATAGCACTGCGTATGTGGTGACTTTGCATCATGGGTCGTGTAGCGGGTATCTACACACTGTTACAGCTCACAGTTCGGGTTTCATCTTGCATGGGTGTTTCTAGGTCAGTGTCTGACTGTATTTGGAAAAGTCAAATACACATTGAACAAATTCAGTTAACTGCTGTGCTACCAAACAGAAATTCACAAAGTCTATTGAAAATTTTTGGTATTATAAAGGAGATATGGATCTAAAATTTACTTGCATGCTATAACGAGATTAGCTGGTTTGTGTTCTCAAATGAGCCGTTTACTATGCAGTTAACTTTAGTGAATGCAGCGACTCGTCAACACTGAATCCTGAAACTGGTTAGAGATTTTGTAGATGATGTTACATAACGGATAATACCATGACCTAGATTGTTTACTTCAGTTTATTGGTCAAAGGTAATTCTTTTTATGTGCCCTTCGTGAACTGTTTTTGTACTTATATTTGATAATATTTACTTTATGGAGTCGACAAGACACATACATGCGCGAAAAGATATCGACTCCTGGTTAGCTGTTGGTTGTTTTTTCCTTGTGTGGTACTTTGACAAAAAATATCATTTGTATTGCAACAAAACTTTTTTTTATTCAGTAGAAAGAGTGATAATTGTCCTTCCCCGAACCATATTCCACGGTAACGCAGTCGCCCTCTGGTCATAGCTCTTTAGGGGCGACACCGTTATATGACCAAATGAGAAGGTAGCTAAAGCAGAACTTTGAAAGTTTCGAGTAAATTCATGACAAATTCTCATTGTCTCATAGCAAGGATTAATCTGACATGGAAGGCGTTCCCTTTAGAAAATCACTTTGACATTTTTCTCCAGTAAGGAAGGACACAATATTTGAATTCATTATCTATCTTCAGTGAATTCCCAACTGAGGATGGAAACCTATGATGGTGTTTTTAGCGATTTATATAATGAAATGTTTTATAAAATTTTCTTTTTAAGCCAACTAAATATAAAGATCATAGCATTTTCATTATATACAAGTAAGGAATATTTTACAGAATCCCATTAAATTCTTCATCAGAAACTTAGGAAACCCTGGGCGAGCAAATTCTTGAGTTGAATTCTCGTACTTTTTAGATCTTGTGATTTCCGATTATACAAGCATTTGCTTACTTACTCTTGTGATATAAAATAAGGAGTTTCTTGCCAAGAAACATCATATCGGGGGCAGTATTCCCGATTGCTGTTACTTGCAAGGAGTCCCTTTAAAACCTTAAAGCGAGGACTTTGTTACAATTCCTTATAATTAAGCAGAATCTGCAAGAAAAACATTCCTGTTATTGAAGATCAATGAAAAAAAGGCAAAAATGCAGAATTTTATTACTCTAAAGCAGAATGTGTTTTGTCTTCGAAATCCTGTTAAGCTCATTAAACATCCGATTTTCATTATATATATATATGAGGAATATTTCTAAGGCACCCCTTTGCAAAATCTTCCTCAGAAATTAAAGAATATCTTTCAAAGAATATCTTTCAAAGAATATCCTTGAATTGAAATGATCTCTCTGTCATTTCTAAAAAGGGTCCTTGAAAGTGATGATAATAAGTTAATCAGTAATACCGTCCAACAAATATTATTACAATAAACTTTGAAAGCTTTTCAGCTATTACTACATCATAGTTCCTACGAAAAGTGTCTATTATACCAAATAAGCATCACAGTCACAACGATTTCCATTATGCAATAGAAAGGGATACTTTATAGGAGTCCATAGCTGTGTTTCAAATTCTTTCTCGGATATAAAGGAATTGTTTGTTAAAGAAATCTTTGAGTTAATTTTTGCCAGTGTTCAGTTCTGCTTACAAGCCCTTAGGTTTTTTATTTATAGGACATTAAATTAGTTGCTTTCAAGTAAAGGCAGTTGGCAATGTTACCCTAGATATAGGGGACTGTAAAATGTCTATTTTTGTCTGCAAATGAAATATATTTGATACGAAGCTTTTAAAGTTTAAATCTAAGATTAGGTTTAAAAAAATCATAGCGTTGATTCATTGAACCACGCATCGTTGGAGTGTAAGTAGCCTTATTCGTTTTGTTGTTGTGGTTTGGCCTTGGACCACAATTAATTTTACATAGACTTTCTGTATAACATTTTGAAATCTGGCACTCTCCACAACATTGCACAATCTAAAACAACCACAAAATCAGATGTACTGGACCTTTAGAAGAATAGAAATAGCCAGAAAAATGGGGGTCTTTCGATTCGATTTTTTGCTATGCTGATTGGAAAATAGCAACCGTGCGAGTCCCAAGTTTTGGCCGATTTCCACCTATATTTTGCTGATTTTTAAAAAAATGTTACGCATAAACCAATAAATATTTCACAGCAATATTTTTTCCTAGAACAATCCAGCCTATTGTGAATATTTTACAACAATAACTTTTATTTATTGACTGCACATGTGTTAAATAATAATACATTTACCGCGGCACTGCTTTTGTTTTTACTCCTTGCGTGTTTATGTTCTACCAGGAAATGTAATTGTGGTCCATGGCCTATCAGGGACGGAAACATTCGAATTCGAAATAAATACTCTAGCACAACAATGTCTAGCATGTTACACAACACATAGTCAAAAATGACGCTAATCGCTTCATTGGTTAGAGAACTAGAGGCGTTTAAGTTACCCTCCCAAAAACATAAAATTGCTCAATACTCGATTTTTAAAAAATAAAATTTTAAAACTTTCATCCTGTTCCTTATTATAGTTTAGAAAGATAAGTTATTTTGATAATCATCACTTAAGAGTATATACTGCATGCTATCAACAACAGAAGACTTAGTGCCCATTCCGGCAGCTAACTGAATTTTAAAGGAAATTTGTGAAATGACATATTTTTACTGGATTTTTTGGGATTGTTTTTAATTTTGCGCACTGGAATAAAATCTCAAGGTGTCAAAAGTAATACTGCTGTATAGTTTACTATCCCTACTATCCAAAATAATCAGTATATTAGGGATAACTCGCACATGAGTTCTCTGGAAATCAATTTAATATGGGTACCCCCACCATATTTTCAAGGAAATTGCAATCTAATAAGTTAAACAAATTATTATTTTGAACCTATTTTACATAAATTATGCACTCCAAACAGTTTTTATTCTTTACAGGGTATAATCTTAGTCTTTTAATAAAGCTGCTTGAAGAAAAACATGCTTTGATTTTAAATTGTGTGAAAAAAATAGCAAAAAATGTTATTTTTAATTATTTTTTATCTATATCCGTATTTCTGATCAATTTTTTTACCTCTCTTACAGTCTGTGGCAATAAAAATAACTGGTTTCATTGAGATCTTGTACTTACATGTGCTAAACAGCTAAAAATACTGGCAGCATGTGTGACAGAAATGTTTAAATGCCTTTTATTATAGGGCTCGGTTCCTTTAAAATACCCTTTTCACCGCTATTTTACTAACAGACACTACGTTATGAAATTGAGCAATTTATTAGAGACCTAACTTGGTTCTAAGTATTTTTTATCTTAAAAACAAAGAGAATGTCATGTTCTAATTGGTTTGTATAAATATCAAACTCAATTTATGACAAAAATTTGCATTTCTGGCGACATGCAGCAAAATTCAAATACATGTCATATAATTTTTTTAATATTTTCCGCTTAACAGTTAATGTAACATCATTTTTGTTCAAAAAATAGTTTTTTCATTCATATTACGGGTAGCAAACATAATCCACGCCCATAAAACTTATTATGAATGCTTAAATAGTCGTAAAGTAGTTTTTTAAATCATAGTTATTCTAATTTTGAAGATTTTTAAAAGAAACTAACACCAAAACCAAATGAAGAGGTTTTCTTCTTGAACTTGAATGAAAACTGTAGATTTTGATGATGAAAAGACCAAAAGTAAAAAACACAGAGGTAAACGTATCAATTTAGCAAAATAAATTGGTTTCTCGGCCTAAAGAAATGACTCGAAAGGGATAACAATATGCTGGTGACATCACTATTTAGTAAATGTGCCCCAAATAATAAGACTTTTTAGGAAAAATTGAAAATTGTTTGTCTAAAAACTGCTTAAAAACCACTCATCAGATCAGATTATATAATAAAAAAACTAACTTTGGCCACACAAAAGGTTCATCTAGCGCTTCGGCTCATATAAACAATCCATGGTTCCGCTGGAATACAAACTGAAAAAATGTTTTCATTTTACAATTTTTTATATTTTTTCCCAAAAGACTGCCTAAATGCATACATATGGCGGTATAATGACTTCGTGATGAACAATAGCAGATTTTGAGCCTGAAATTAAAGTATTATTACGGTTACTGGCGTAGCTACCCCGGTTACCTGATAGGGGGAGGGGGCTTTTGACCGCGTGAAAGGAGCAAAATTTTATTATTATACGAAAACCGCAGTTAAAGTAGATTTTTACAGGTTATTCTTGCTCATGTGAAGTTTCTTGGGGCTTTCTGACCATAAGAACTTGAGATCTTATAGTTTTTTACTATTTTGCGATACCCCATATCAGGCCTTGGACCACAATTAATTTTACATAGACTTTCTGTATAACATTTTGAAATCTGGCACTCTCCACAACATTGCACAATCTAAAACAACCACAAAATCAGATGTACTGGACCTTTAGAAGAATAGAAATAGCCAGAAAAATGGGGGTCTTTCGATTCGATTTTTTGCTATGCTGATTGGAAAATAGCAACCGTGCGAGTCCCAAGTTTTGGCCGATTTCCACCTATATTTTGCTGATTTTTAAAAAAATGTTACGCATAAACCAATAAATATTTCACAGCAATATTTTTTCCTAGAACAATCCAGCCTATTGTGAATATTTTACAACAATAACTTTTATTTATTGACTGCACATGTGTTAAATAATAATACATTTACCGCGGCACTGCTTTTGTTTTTACTCCTTGCGTGTTTATGTTCTACCAGGAAATGTAATTGTGGTCCATGGCCTATCAGGGACGGAAACATTCGAATTCGAAATAAATACTCTAGCACAACAATGTCTAGCATGTTACACAACACATAGTCAAAAATGACGCTAATCGCTTCATTGGTTAGAGAACTAGAGGCGTTTAAGTTACCCTCCCAAAAACATAAAATTGCTCAATACTCGATTTTTAAAAAATAAAATTTTAAAACTTTCATCCTGTTCCTTATTATAGTTTAGAAAGATAAGTTATTTTGATAATCATCACTTAAGAGTATATACTGCATGCTATCAACAACAGAAGACTTAGTGCCCATTCCGGCAGCTAACTGAATTTTAAAGGAAATTTGTGAAATGACATATTTTTACTGGATTTTTTGGGATTGTTTTTAATTTTGCGCACTGGAATAAAATCTCAAGGTGTCAAAAGTAATACTGCTGTATAGTTTACTATCCCTACTATCCAAAATAATCAGTATATTAGGGATAACTCGCACATGAGTTCTCTGGAAATCAATTTAATATGGGTACCCCCACCATATTTTCAAGGAAATTGCAATCTAATAAGTTAAACAAATTATTATTTTGAACCTATTTTACATAAATTATGCACTCCAAACAGTTTTTATTCTTTACAGGGTATAATCTTAGTCTTTTAATAAAGCTGCTTGAAGAAAAACATGCTTTGATTTTAAATTGTGTGAAAAAAATAGCAAAAAATGTTATTTTTAATTATTTTTTATCTATATCCGTATTTCTGATCAATTTTTTTACCTCTCTTACAGTCTGTGGCAATAAAAATAACTGGTTTCATTGAGATCTTGTACTTACATGTGCTAAACAGCTAAAAATACTGGCAGCATGTGTGACAGAAATGTTTAAATGCCTTTTATTATAGGGCTCGGTTCCTTTAAAATACCCTTTTCACCGCTATTTTACTAACAGACACTACGTTATGAAATTGAGCAATTTATTAGAGACCTAACTTGGTTCTAAGTATTTTTTATCTTAAAAACAAAGAGAATGTCATGTTCTAATTGGTTTGTATAAATATCAAACTCAATTTATGACAAAAATTTGCATTTCTGGCGACATGCAGCAAAATTCAAATACATGTCATATAATTTTTTTAATATTTTCCGCTTAACAGTTAATGTAACATCGTTTTTGTTCAAAAAATAGTTTTTTCATTCATATTACGGGTAGCAAACATAATCCACGCCCATAAAACTTATTATGAATGCTTAAATAGTCGTAAAGTAGTTTTTTAAATCATAGTTATTCTAATTTTGAAGATTTTTAAAAGAAACTAACACCAAAACCAAATGAAGAGGTTTTCTTCTTGAACTTGAATGAAAACTGTAGATTTTGATGATGAAAAGACCAAAAGTAAAAAACACAGAGGTAAACGTATCAATTTAGCAAAATAAATTGGTTTCTCGGCCTAAAGAAATGACTCGAAAGGGATAACAATATGCTGGTGACATCACTATTTAGTAAATGTGCCCCAAATAATAAGACTTTTTAGGAAAAATTGAAAATTGTTTGTCTAAAAACTGCTTAAAAACCACTCATCAGATCAGATTATATAATAAAAAAACTAACTTTGGCCACACAAAAGGTTCATCTAGCGCTTCGGCTCATATAAACAATCCATGGTTCCGCTGGAATACAAACTGAAAAAATGTTTTCATTTTACAATTTTTTATATTTTTTCCCAAAAGACTGCCTAAATGCATACATATGGCGGTATAATGACTTCGTGATGAACAATAGCAGATTTTGAGCCTGAAATTAAAGTATTATTACGGTTACTGGCGTAGCTACCCCGGTTACCTGATAGGGGGAGGGGGCTTTTGACCGCGTGAAAGGAGCAAAATTTTATTATTATACGAAAACCGCAGTTAAAGTAGATTTTTACAGGTTATTCTTGCTCATGTGAAGTTTCTTGGGGCTTTCTGACCATAAGAACTTGAGATCTTATAGTTTTTTACTATTTTGCGATACCCCATATCAGGCCTTGGACCACAATTAATTTTACATAGACTTTCTGTATAACATTTTGAAATCTGGCACTCTCCACAACATTGCACAATCTAAAACAACCACAAAATCAGATGTACTGGACCTTTAGAAGAATAGAAATAGCCAGAAAAATGGGGGTCTTTCGATTCGATTTTTTGCTATGCTGATTGGAAAATAGCAACCGTGCGAGTCCCAAGTTTTGGCCGATTTCCACCTATATTTTGCTGATTTTTAAAAAAATGTTACGCATAAACCAATAAATATTTCACAGCAATATTTTTTCCTAGAACAATCCAGCCTATTGTGAATATTTTACAACAATAACTTTTATTTATTGACTGCACATGTGTTAAATAATAATACATTTACCGCGGCACTGCTTTTGTTTTTACTCCTTGCGTGTTTATGTTCTACCAGGAAATGTAATTGTGGTCCATGGCCTATCAGGGACGGAAACATTCGAATTCGAAATAAATACTCTAGCACAACAATGTCTAGCATGTTACACAACACATAGTCAAAAATGACGCTAATCGCTTCATTGGTTAGAGAACTAGAGGCGTTTAAGTTACCCTCCCAAAAACATAAAATTGCTCAATACTCGATTTTTAAAAAATAAAATTTTAAAACTTTCATCCTGTTCCTTATTATAGTTTAGAAAGATAAGTTATTTTGATAATCATCACTTAAGAGTATATACTGCATGCTATCAACAACAGAAGACTTAGTGCCCATTCCGGCAGCTAACTGAATTTTAAAGGAAATTTGTGAAATGACATATTTTTACTGGATTTTTTGGGATTGTTTTTAATTTTGCGCACTGGAATAAAATCTCAAGGTGTCAAAAGTAATACTGCTGTATAGTTTACTATCCCTACTATCCAAAATAATCAGTATATTAGGGATAACTCGCACATGAGTTCTCTGGAAATCAATTTAATATGGGTACCCCCACCATATTTTCAAGGAAATTGCAATCTAATAAGTTAAACAAATTATTATTTTGAACCTATTTTACATAAATTATGCACTCCAAACAGTTTTTATTCTTTACAGGGTATAATCTTAGTCTTTTAATAAAGCTGCTTGAAGAAAAACATGCTTTGATTTTAAATTGTGTGAAAAAAATAGCAAAAAATGTTATTTTTAATTATTTTTTATCTATATCCGTATTTCTGATCAATTTTTTTACCTCTCTTACAGTCTGTGGCAATAAAAATAACTGGTTTCATTGAGATCTTGTACTTACATGTGCTAAACAGCTAAAAATACTGGCAGCATGTGTGACAGAAATGTTTAAATGCCTTTTATTATAGGGCTCGGTTCCTTTAAAATACCCTTTTCACCGCTATTTTACTAACAGACACTACGTTATGAAATTGAGCAATTTATTAGAGACCTAACTTGGTTCTAAGTATTTTTTATCTTAAAAACAAAGAGAATGTCATGTTCTAATTGGTTTGTATAAATATCAAACTCAATTTATGACAAAAATTTGCATTTCTGGCGACATGCAGCAAAATTCAAATACATGTCATATAATTTTTTTAATATTTTCCGCTTAACAGTTAATGTAACATCATTTTTGTTCAAAAAATAGTTTTTTCATTCATATTACGGGTAGCAAACATAATCCACGCCCATAAAACTTATTATGAATGCTTAAATAGTCGTAAAGTAGTTTTTTAAATCATAGTTATTCTAATTTTGAAGATTTTTAAAAGAAACTAACACCAAAACCAAATGAAGAGGTTTTCTTCTTGAACTTGAATGAAAACTGTAGATTTTGATGATGAAAAGACCAAAAGTAAAAAACACAGAGGTAAACGTATCAATTTAGCAAAATAAATTGGTTTCTCGGCCTAAAGAAATGACTCGAAAGGGATAACAATATGCTGGTGACATCACTATTTAGTAAATGTGCCCCAAATAATAAGACTTTTTAGGAAAAATTGAAAATTGTTTGTCTAAAAACTGCTTAAAAACCACTCATCAGATCAGATTATATAATAA
Organism: Protula sp. h YS-2021; assembly: GCA_949752745.1. Taxonomy (NCBI): domain Eukaryota; kingdom Metazoa; phylum Annelida; class Polychaeta; order Sabellida; family Serpulidae; genus Protula; species Protula sp. h YS-2021. The sequence goes on along the minus strand of OX457029.1, from coordinate 51,534,987 downwards.
AAAAACTAACTTTGGCCACACAAAAGGTTCATCTAGCGCTTCGGCTCATATAAACAATCCATGGTTCCGCTGGAATACAAACTGAAAAAATGTTTTCATTTTACAATTTTTTATATTTTTTCCCAAAAGACTGCCTAAATGCATACATATGGCGGTATAATGACTTCGTGATGAACAATAGCAGATTTTGAGCCTGAAATTAAAGTATTATTACGGTTACTGGCGTAGCTACCCCGGTTACCTGATAGGGGGAGGGGGCTTTTGACCGCGTGAAAGGAGCAAAATTTTATTATTATACGAAAACCGCAGTTAAAGTAGATTTTTACAGGTTATTCTTGCTCATGTGAAGTTTCTTGGGGCTTTCTGACCATAAGAACTTGAGATCTTATAGTTTTTTACTATTTTGCGATACCCCATATCAGGCCTTGGACCACAATTAATTTTACATAGACTTTCTGTATAACATTTTGAAATCTGGCACTCTCCACAACATTGCACAATCTAAAACAACCACAAAATCAGATGTACTGGACCTTTAGAAGAATAGAAATAGCCAGAAAAATGGGGGTCTTTCGATTCGATTTTTTGCTATGCTGATTGGAAAATAGCAACCGTGCGAGTCCCAAGTTTTGGCCGATTTCCACCTATATTTTGCTGATTTTTAAAAAAATGTTACGCATAAACCAATAAATATTTCACAGCAATATTTTTTCCTAGAACAATCCAGCCTATTGTGAATATTTTACAACAATAACTTTTATTTATTGACTGCACATGTGTTAAATAATAATACATTTACCGCGGCACTGCTTTTGTTTTTACTCCTTGCGTGTTTATGTTCTACCAGGAAATGTAATTGTGGTCCATGGCCTATCAGGGACGGAAACATTCGAATTCGAAATAAATACTCTAGCACAACAATGTCTAGCATGTTACACAACACATAGTCAAAAATGACGCTAATCGCTTCATTGGTTAGAGAACTAGAGGCGTTTAAGTTACCCTCCCAAAAACATAAAATTGCTCAATACTCGATTTTTAAAAAATAAAATTTTAAAACTTTCATCCTGTTCCTTATTATAGTTTAGAAAGATAAGTTATTTTGATAATCATCACTTAAGAGTATATACTGCATGCTATCAACAACAGAAGACTTAGTGCCCATTCCGGCAGCTAACTGAATTTTAAAGGAAATTTGTGAAATGACATATTTTTACTGGATTTTTTGGGATTGTTTTTAATTTTGCGCACTGGAATAAAATCTCAAGGTGTCAAAAGTAATACTGCTGTATAGTTTACTATCCCTACTATCCAAAATAATCAGTATATTAGGGATAACTCGCACATGAGTTCTCTGGAAATCAATTTAATATGGGTACCCCCACCATATTTTCAAGGAAATTGCAATCTAATAAGTTAAACAAATTATTATTTTGAACCTATTTTACATAAATTATGCACTCCAAACAGTTTTTATTCTTTACAGGGTATAATCTTAGTCTTTTAATAAAGCTGCTTGAAGAAAAACATGCTTTGATTTTAAATTGTGTGAAAAAAATAGCAAAAAATGTTATTTTTAATTATTTTTTATCTATATCCGTATTTCTGATCAATTTTTTTACCTCTCTTACAGTCTGTGGCAATAAAAATAACTGGTTTCATTGAGATCTTGTACTTACATGTGCTAAACAGCTAAAAATACTGGCAGCATGTGTGACAGAAATGTTTAAATGCCTTTTATTATAGGGCTCGGTTCCTTTAAAATACCCTTTTCACCGCTATTTTACTAACAGACACTACGTTATGAAATTGAGCAATTTATTAGAGACCTAACTTGGTTCTAAGTATTTTTTATCTTAAAAACAAAGAGAATGTCATGTTCTAATTGGTTTGTATAAATATCAAACTCAATTTATGACAAAAATTTGCATTTCTGGCGACATGCAGCAAAATTCAAATACATGTCATATAATTTTTTTAATATTTTCCGCTTAACAGTTAATGTAACATCATTTTTGTTCAAAAAATAGTTTTTTCATTCATATTACGGGTAGCAAACATAATCCACGCCCATAAAACTTATTATGAATGCTTAAATAGTCGTAAAGTAGTTTTTTAAATCATAGTTATTCTAATTTTGAAGATTTTTAAAAGAAACTAACACCAAAACCAAATGAAGAGGTTTTCTTCTTGAACTTGAATGAAAACTGTAGATTTTGATGATGAAAAGACCAAAAGTAAAAAACACAGAGGTAAACGTATCAATTTAGCAAAATAAATTGGTTTCTCGGCCTAAAGAAATGACTCGAAAGGGATAACAATATGCTGGTGACATCACTATTTAGTAAATGTGCCCCAAATAATAAGACTTTTTAGGAAAAATTGAAAATTGTTTGTCTAAAAACTGCTTAAAAACCACTCATCAGATCAGATTATATAATAAAAAAACTAACTTTGGCCACACAAAAGGTTCATCTAGCGCTTCGGCTCATATAAACAATCCATGGTTCCGCTGGAATACAAACTGAAAAAATGTTTTCATTTTACAATTTTTTATATTTTTTCCCAAAAGACTGCCTAAATGCATACATATGGCGGTATAATGACTTCGTGATGAACAATAGCAGATTTTGAGCCTGAAATTAAAGTATTATTACGGTTACTGGCGTAGCTACCCCGGTTACCTGATAGGGGGAGGGGGCTTTTGACCGCGTGAAAGGAGCAAAATTTTATTATTATACGAAAACCGCAGTTAAAGTAGATTTTTACAGGTTATTCTTGCTCATGTGAAGTTTCTTGGGGCTTTCTGACCATAAGAACTTGAGATCTTATAGTTTTTTACTATTTTGCGATACCCCATATCAGGCCTTGGACCACAATTAATTTTACATAGACTTTCTGTATAACATTTTGAAATCTGGCACTCTCCACAACATTGCACAATCTAAAACAACCACAAAATCAGATGTACTGGACCTTTAGAAGAATAGAAATAGCCAGAAAAATGGGGGTCTTTCGATTCGATTTTTTGCTATGCTGATTGGAAAATAGCAACCGTGCGAGTCCCAAGTTTTGGCCGATTTCCACCTATATTTTGCTGATTTTTAAAAAAATGTTACGCATAAACCAATAAATATTTCACAGCAATATTTTTTCCTAGAACAATCCAGCCTATTGTGAATATTTTACAACAATAACTTTTATTTATTGACTGCACATGTGTTAAATAATAATACATTTACCGCGGCACTGCTTTTGTTTTTACTCCTTGCGTGTTTATGTTCTACCAGGAAATGTAATTGTGGTCCATGGCCTATCAGGGACGGAAACATTCGAATTCGAAATAAATACTCTAGCACAACAATGTCTAGCATGTTACACAACACATAGTCAAAAATGACGCTAATCGCTTCATTGGTTAGAGAACTAGAGGCGTTTAAGTTACCCTCCCAAAAACATAAAATTGCTCAATACTCGATTTTTAAAAAATAAAATTTTAAAACTTTCATCCTGTTCCTTATTATAGTTTAGAAAGATAAGTTATTTTGATAATCATCACTTAAGAGTATATACTGCATGCTATCAACAACAGAAGACTTAGTGCCCATTCCGGCAGCTAACTGAATTTTAAAGGAAATTTGTGAAATGACATATTTTTACTGGATTTTTTGGGATTGTTTTTAATTTTGCGCACTGGAATAAAATCTCAAGGTGTCAAAAGTAATACTGCTGTATAGTTTACTATCCCTACTATCCAAAATAATCAGTATATTAGGGATAACTCGCACATGAGTTCTCTGGAAATCAATTTAATATGGGTACCCCCACCATATTTTCAAGGAAATTGCAATCTAATAAGTTAAACAAATTATTATTTTGAACCTATTTTACATAAATTATGCACTCCAAACAGTTTTTATTCTTTACAGGGTATAATCTTAGTCTTTTAATAAAGCTGCTTGAAGAAAAACATGCTTTGATTTTAAATTGTGTGAAAAAAATAGCAAAAAATGTTATTTTTAATTATTTTTTATCTATATCCGTATTTCTGATCAATTTTTTTACCTCTCTTACAGTCTGTGGCAATAAAAATAACTGGTTTCATTGAGATCTTGTACTTACATGTGCTAAACAGCTAAAAATACTGGCAGCATGTGTGACAGAAATGTTTAAATGCCTTTTATTATAGGGCTCGGTTCCTTTAAAATACCCTTTTCACCGCTATTTTACTAACAGACACTACGTTATGAAATTGAGCAATTTATTAGAGACCTAACTTGGTTCTAAGTATTTTTTATCTTAAAAACAAAGAGAATGTCATGTTCTAATTGGTTTGTATAAATATCAAACTCAATTTATGACAAAAATTTGCATTTCTGGCGACATGCAGCAAAATTCAAATACATGTCATATAATTTTTTTAATATTTTCCGCTTAACAGTTAATGTAACATCATTTTTGTTCAAAAAATAGTTTTTTCATTCATATTACGGGTAGCAAACATAATCCACGCCCATAAAACTTATTATGAATGCTTAAATAGTCGTAAAGTAGTTTTTTAAATCATAGTTATTCTAATTTTGAAGATTTTTAAAAGAAACTAACACCAAAACCAAATGAAGAGGTTTTCTTCTTGAACTTGAATGAAAACTGTAGATTTTGATGATGAAAAGACCAAAAGTAAAAAACACAGAGGTAAACGTATCAATTTAGCAAAATAAATTGGTTTCTCGGCCTAAAGAAATGACTCGAAAGGGATAACAATATGCTGGTGACATCACTATTTAGTAAATGTGCCCCAAATAATAAGACTTTTTAGGAAAAATTGAAAATTGTTTGTCTAAAAACTGCTTAAAAACCACTCATCAGATCAGATTATATAATAAAAAAACTAACTTTGGCCACACAAAAGGTTCATCTAGCGCTTCGGCTCATATAAACAATCCATGGTTCCGCTGGAATACAAACTGAAAAAATGTTTTCATTTTACAATTTTTTATATTTTTTCCCAAAAGACTGCCTAAATGCATACATATGGCGGTATAATGACTTCGTGATGAACAATAGCAGATTTTGAGCCTGAAATTAAAGTATTATTACGGTTACTGGCGTAGCTACCCCGGTTACCTGATAGGGGGAGGGGGCTTTTGACCGCGTGAAAGGAGCAAAATTTTATTATTATACGAAAACCGCAGTTAAAGTAGATTTTTACAGGTTATTCTTGCTCATGTGAAGTTTCTTGGGGCTTTCTGACCATAAGAACTTGAGATCTTATAGTTTTTTACTATTTTGCGATACCCCATATCAGGCCTTGGACCACAATTAATTTTACATAGACTTTCTGTATAACATTTTGAAATCTGGCACTCTCCACAACATTGCACAATCTAAAACAACCACAAAATCAGATGTACTGGACCTTTAGAAGAATAGAAATAGCCAGAAAAATGGGGGTCTTTCGATTCGATTTTTTGCTATGCTGATTGGAAAATAGCAACCGTGCGAGTCCCAAGTTTTGGCCGATTTCCACCTATATTTTGCTGATTTTTAAAAAAATGTTACGCATAAACCAATAAATATTTCACAGCAATATTTTTTCCTAGAACAATCCAGCCTATTGTGAATATTTTACAACAATAACTTTTATTTATTGACTGCACATGTGTTAAATAATAATACATTTACCGCGGCACTGCTTTTGTTTTTACTCCTTGCGTGTTTATGTTCTACCAGGAAATGTAATTGTGGTCCATGGCCTATCAGGGACGGAAACATTCGAATTCGAAATAAATACTCTAGCACAACAATGTCTAGCATGTTACACAACACATAGTCAAAAATGACGCTAATCGCTTCATTGGTTAGAGAACTAGAGGCGTTTAAGTTACCCTCCCAAAAACATAAAATTGCTCAATACTCGATTTTTAAAAAATAAAATTTTAAAACTTTCATCCTGTTCCTTATTATAGTTTAGAAAGATAAGTTATTTTGATAATCATCACTTAAGAGTATATACTGCATGCTATCAACAACAGAAGACTTAGTGCCCATTCCGGCAGCTAACTGAATTTTAAAGGAAATTTGTGAAATGACATATTTTTACTGGATTTTTTGGGATTGTTTTTAATTTTGCGCACTGGAATAAAATCTCAAGGTGTCAAAAGTAATACTGCTGTATAGTTTACTATCCCTACTATCCAAAATAATCAGTATATTAGGGATAACTCGCACATGAGTTCTCTGGAAATCAATTTAATATGGGTACCCCCACCATATTTTCAAGGAAATTGCAATCTAATAAGTTAAACAAATTATTATTTTGAACCTATTTTACATAAATTATGCACTCCAAACAGTTTTTATTCTTTACAGGGTATAATCTTAGTCTTTTAATAAAGCTGCTTGAAGAAAAACATGCTTTGATTTTAAATTGTGTGAAAAAAATAGCAAAAAATGTTATTTTTAATTATTTTTTATCTATATCCGTATTTCTGATCAATTTTTTTACCTCTCTTACAGTCTGTGGCAATAAAAATAACTGGTTTCATTGAGATCTTGTACTTACATGTGCTAAACAGCTAAAAATACTGGCAGCATGTGTGACAGAAATGTTTAAATGCCTTTTATTATAGGGCTCGGTTCCTTTAAAATACCCTTTTCACCGCTATTTTACTAACAGACACTACGTTATGAAATTGAGCAATTTATTAGAGACCTAACTTGGTTCTAAGTATTTTTTATCTTAAAAACAAAGAGAATGTCATGTTCTAATTGGTTTGTATAAATATCAAACTCAATTTATGACAAAAATTTGCATTTCTGGCGACATGCAGCAAAATTCAAATACATGTCATATAATTTTTTTAATATTTTCCGCTTAACAGTTAATGTAACATCATTTTTGTTCAAAAAATAGTTTTTTCATTCATATTACGGGTAGCAAACATAATCCACGCCCATAAAACTTATTATGAATGCTTAAATAGTCGTAAAGTAGTTTTTTAAATCATAGTTATTCTAATTTTGAAGATTTTTAAAAGAAACTAACACCAAAACCAAATGAAGAGGTTTTCTTCTTGAACTTGAATGAAAACTGTAGATTTTGATGATGAAAAGACCAAAAGTAAAAAACACAGAGGTAAACGTATCAATTTAGCAAAATAAATTGGTTTCTCGGCCTAAAGAAATGACTCGAAAGGGATAACAATATGCTGGTGACATCACTATTTAGTAAATGTGCCCCAAATAATAAGACTTTTTAGGAAAAATTGAAAATTGTTTGTCTAAAAACTGCTTAAAAACCACTCATCAGATCAGATTATATAATAAAAAAACTAACTTTGGCCACACAAAAGGTTCATCTAGCGCTTCGGCTCATATAAACAATCCATGGTTCCGCTGGAATACAAACTGAAAAAATGTTTTCATTTTACAATTTTTTATATTTTTTCCCAAAAGACTGCCTAAATGCATACATATGGCGGTATAATGACTTCGTGATGAACAATAGCAGATTTTGAGCCTGAAATTAAAGTATTATTACGGTTACTGGCGTAGCTACCCCGGTTACCTGATAGGGGGAGGGGGCTTTTGACCGCGTGAAAGGAGCAAAATTTTATTATTATACGAAAACCGCAGTTAAAGTAGATTTTTACAGGTTATTCTTGCTCATGTGAAGTTTCTTGGGGCTTTCTGACCATAAGAACTTGAGATCTTATAGTTTTTTACTATTTTGCGATACCCCATATCAGGCCTTGGACCACAATTAATTTTACATAGACTTTCTGTATAACATTTTGAAATCTGGCACTCTCCACAACATTGCACAATCTAAAACAACCACAAAATCAGATGTACTGGACCTTTAGAAGAATAGAAATAGCCAGAAAAATGGGGGTCTTTCGATTCGATTTTTTGCTATGCTGATTGGAAAATAGCAACCGTGCGAGTCCCAAGTTTTGGCCGATTTCCACCTATATTTTGCTGATTTTTAAAAAAATGTTACGCATAAACCAATAAATATTTCACAGCAATATTTTTTCCTAGAACAATCCAGCCTATTGTGAATATTTTACAACAATAACTTTTATTTATTGACTGCACATGTGTTAAATAATAATACATTTACCGCGGCACTGCTTTTGTTTTTACTCCTTGCGTGTTTATGTTCTACCAGGAAATGTAATTGTGGTCCATGGCCTATCAGGGACGGAAACATTCGAATTCGAAATAAATACTCTAGCACAACAATGTCTAGCATGTTACACAACACATAGTCAAAAATGACGCTAATCGCTTCATTGGTTAGAGAACTAGAGGCGTTTAAGTTACCCTCCCAAAAACATAAAATTGCTCAATACTCGATTTTTAAAAAATAAAATTTTAAAACTTTCATCCTGTTCCTTATTATAGTTTAGAAAGATAAGTTATTTTGATAATCATCACTTAAGAGTATATACTGCATGCTATCAACAACAGAAGACTTAGTGCCCATTCCGGCAGCTAACTGAATTTTAAAGGAAATTTGTGAAATGACATATTTTTACTGGATTTTTTGGGATTGTTTTTAATTTTGCGCACTGGAATAAAATCTCAAGGTGTCAAAAGTAATACTGCTGTATAGTTTACTATCCCTACTATCCAAAATAATCAGTATATTAGGGATAACTCGCACATGAGTTCTCTGGAAATCAATTTAATATGGGTACCCCCACCATATTTTCAAGGAAATTGCAATCTAATAAGTTAAACAAATTATTATTTTGAACCTATTTTACATAAATTATGCACTCCAAACAGTTTTTATTCTTTACAGGGTATAATCTTAGTCTTTTAATAAAGCTGCTTGAAGAAAAACATGCTTTGATTTTAAATTGTGTGAAAAAAATAGCAAAAAATGTTATTTTTAATTATTTTTTATCTATATCCGTATTTCTGATCAATTTTTTTACCTCTCTTACAGTCTGTGGCAATAAAAATAACTGGTTTCATTGAGATCTTGTACTTACATGTGCTAAACAGCTAAAAATACTGGCAGCATGTGTGACAGAAATGTTTAAATGCCTTTTATTATAGGGCTCGGTTCCTTTAAAATACCCTTTTCACCGCTATTTTACTAACAGACACTACGTTATGAAATTGAGCAATTTATTAGAGACCTAACTTGGTTCTAAGTATTTTTTATCTTAAAAACAAAGAGAATGTCATGTTCTAATTGGTTTGTATAAATATCAAACTCAATTTATGACAAAAATTTGCATTTCTGGCGACATGCAGCAAAATTCAAATACATGTCATATAATTTTTTTAATATTTTCCGCTTAACAGTTAATGTAACATCATTTTTGTTCAAAAAATTGTTTTTTCATTCATATTACGGGTAGCAAACATAATCCACGCCCATAAAACTTATTATGAATGCTTAAATAGTCGTAAAGTAGTTTTTTAAATCATAGTTATTCTAATTTTGAAGATTTTTAAAAGAAACTAACACCAAAACCAAATGAAGAGGTTTTCTTCTTGAACTTGAATGAAAACTGTAGATTTTGATGATGAAAAGACCAAAAGTAAAAAACACAGAGGTAAACGTATCAATTTAGCAAAATAAATTGGTTTCTCGGCCTAAAGAAATGACTCGAAAGGGATAACAATATGCTGGTGACATCACTATTTAGTAAATGTGCCCCAAATAATAAGACTTTTTAGGAAAAATTGAAAATTGTTTGTCTAAAAACTGCTTAAAAACCACTCATCAGATCAGACTATATAATAAAAAAAACTAACTTTGGCCACACAAAAGGTTCATCTAGCGCTTCGGCTCATATAAACAATCCATGGTTCCGCTGAATACAAACTGAAAAAATGTTTTCATTTTACAATTTTTTATATTTTTTCCCAAAAGACTGCCTAAATGCATACATATGGCGGTATAATGACTTCGTGATGAACAATAGCAGATTTTGAGCCTGAAATTAAAGTATTATTACGGTTACTGGCGTAGCTACCCCGGTTACCTGATAGGGGGAGGGGGCTTTTGACCGCGTGAAAGGAGCAAAATTTTATTATTATACGAAAACCGCAGTTAAAGTAGATTTTTACAGGTTATTCTTGCTCATGTGAAGTTTCTTGGGGCTTTCTGACCATAAGAACTTGAGATCTTATAGTTTTTTACTATTTTGCGATACCCCATATCAGGCCTTGGACCACAATTAATTTTACATAGACTTTCTGTATAACATTTTGAAATCTGGCACTCTCCACAACATTGCACAATCTAAAACAACCACAAAATCAGATGTACTGGACCTTTAGAAGAATAGAAATAGCCAGAAAAATGGGGTCTTTCGATTCGATTTTTGCTATGCTGATTGGAAAATAGCAACCGTGCGAGTCCCAAGTTTTGGCCGATTTCCACCTATATTTTGCTGATTTTTAAAAAATGTTACGCATAAACCAATAAATATTTCACAGCAATATTTTTTCCTAGAACAATCCAGCCTATTGTGAATATTTTACAACAATAACTTTTATTTATTGACTGCACATGTGTTAAATAATAATACATTTACCGCGGCACTGCTTTTGTTTTTACTCCTTGCGTGTTTATGTTCTACCAGGAAATGTAATTGTGGTCCATGGCCAGAGGTTGTGTGGCCACTTCCATATTGTCAGCCATCTTGCACTTGACATTACGGTGTTATGAGTCAACTACGGCCATCTTAATAAGACACTGCAATGTCAAGTACAAGATGGCTGACAATATGGAAGCGGCCACAGTGAAAACATACAACATGGCGATCGTTGATGATCTCATAGCCCCAGAACTTCTATTGCATAATTAAATCGTATATTCATACTCTCAGAACATTACGCCTTGCTTTTTGGCCAAAGATTTGCTTGGTTGTAAATACTTTTCTTCAGCGGTACATAATTAACAGCGGTAAAAAGTTTTTCGACACGAGTGCTAACAGGGTCAGTTTGAAAACAAACTGACAAAAATCACTTAAACAAGTTTGTCCAAGGACAAAGTCCCAGCTTACGAAAAGCAATAAGACCCAATTACAGCGTGCATGAGCGAAGGAATTTCCCTGAAATATCGGGCTTCAAAAGATGAGACGGCAAAGAGCTAGCTCAATAATTAATTTAGCACCGGACCAGAACATAGACCGATAAATGCGTACAAAGATTTCTTTACGTGAAAAATGGGGAACAGATTTTTTGTATCTCTGGTAGACTGGATAGTCTGCCATAGATACCTTCAAACAACGCTTGCATTTCGGACCAGTGCGCATATTTATGTAACTTGCCTCGATGCGCGGTTCTTATTCAGACAAGTACGCATGTTTATTTAATTTGCGTTGATGCGCGGCTCTCATTTTGGAACCGTGCACATGTTCATTTAACTTAATAAAGATTAATGCGCGATTCTTATTCCAGACCAATGCGCATGTTTATTTTACTTTCGTTGATGAGCGGTACTTATTTTGGACAAGTGCACACGTTTCCTTAGGTTGTCTTGATACGCGGTTCGCATTTCGGAAGAGTTTCCATGTTTATCTAACTTGCACGGTGCGCATGTTTATTTAACTTGCGTTGACGCGCGGTTCGAATATCGGACCAGTGCGCATGTTTATTTAACTTGCATTGATGCGCGGTGCTTATTCTGGACCAGTACAAATGTTTATTTAACTTGCGTTGGAGCGTGGTTCACATTTCGAACCACTCCACACGTTTATTTAAGTGGCGTTGATGCGCGGTTCGAATTTCGGACCAGTGCGCATGTTTATTTAACTTGCGTTGATGCGCGGTGCTTATTTTGGACAAGTGCACATGTTTATTTAACTTGCGTTGATGTGCGGTTGGCATTTCGGACCAGCGCCCATGTTTTTTTACCTTGTGTTGATGTGCGGTTCTTATTTCGGATCAGTGCGCATGTTTATTTACCTTGTGTTGATGTGCGGTTCTTCTTTCGGATCAATGCGCATGTTTATTTACTTGTGTTGATGTGCGGTTCTTATTTCGCATCAGTGCGCATGTTTATTTTACTTGCGTTGATGAGCGGTACTTATTTTGGACAAGTGTACAAGTTTCCTTAGGTTGCCTTGATGCGCGGTTCGCATTTCGGAAGAGTTTGCATGTTTATCTATCTTGCGTTGATGCACGGTGCTTATTTTGGACGTGTGCATATGTTAATCTAACTTGCGTTGGTGCGCGGTTTGCATTTTGGACCAGTGCGCATGTTTATCCAACTTGCGTTGATGAGCAGTTCGAATTTCGGACCAGTGCGCATGTTTATTTAACTTGCGTTGATGCGCGGTGCTTATTTTGGACCAGTGCAAATATTTATTTAACTTCCGTTGGCGCGTGGCTCGCATTTCGAACCACTGCGCATGTTTATTTAACGTGTGTCGATGTGCGGTTCTTATTTCAGGCCATTGCGCATATTTCTTTAATTTGAGTTGATGCGCGGTTCTTATTATGGACCAGTGCGCATGTTTATTTAAGTTGCGTTGATACGCATTCTTATTTTGAATAGTGCGCACGTTATTTAACTTGCGTTAATGCGCAGTTCGGTTCGCATTTCTAACAAGTGCGCATGTTTATTTAACTTGCGTTAATGCTCGGTTCCCATTTTTGACCAGTGTGT